>OVBX01001106.1:0-27990 GCA_900406325.1 Erucastrum elatum | reverse complement strand
CCCCTTCAATGGCGATTCACTCTATGTTCTTGTGAAATCTGTTGTTCTTGATCCGTTTCGTTGGAGTAGCATCGACTTTATCCTCATTTTCGTCATCCTCTTCATTAGACGATTGCCGATCATTGGTGATAATAATTGCCGATCAGAGAACCAGAGAACGTGACACACAAAGTAGTAGATGAATCCCTCTTCGCATACACCACAAAATTAGATGATTGCCGATCATTGGTGATAATAATTGGAGGATTTCCTCTTTGATTCACAATCGAATAACTGAGCTCCGCATTAACAAGAGTATGGTCGACCTCATAATCCTCACACACGATCCTCTTCACCATCTCCAATGGAGTAGTAGTTTCTAATGTTACCATTAGACCACGCCTTGCTTTGTCTACCACGAAATTCCACTCTTCACTGCAATTACACACCCATTCACCAGAGTTAACATAGATTAGAACCATGATTTCCAAGAGATGATTTTTTGGATGAAGAAGAGAGAAACACAAAAAGAAGAGACAAAAGATCGTGGAAGGAGTAGAGAACGTGAAATTTGGCGAAAATATTTGTTCAAAAATTTAGTTTAGATTTAGTTTAGATTTAGGAAACTTTTGTAACCGAATTTGGAAGTTTCCATATTTTAAAGATTTACCTAGAATAAGTACAATAACCTAGGCATAACACAGTACACCAGGTATGAATCATATTTCTTCTAAAGGCGTCATATAAGGTAAAAGGCAGAACACATTTTGACACGTAATATAGCCGAGCTATGTCACTGAGTTATGCCTATATATTGTTTTCTAACTTAAGGTATACCGATGACATATCTCTTGATTATAACGTAACTGACTGTATCTAGGTCAGAATATACAAGAGAGGTTATAATTCGTTATATATCTTAGGTATACCTATGTTTAAAACTTAGAATCCGATTTATAAACTACGTACATCACCAGAATGAGTATCCTAATTGTAGCTAGAAGATTAAATAAAATATGATTCCAATTTTTTATTTTTAAAAAATTAAACATAAATATTATCATCCTTAAGTTTACAACATTTTTCATATTTTTTTACATTTTAAAAATCGAGTTTACTATTTTTTCCATTAAAGAAGGGTAAAATATGTCCAAAAATGACCAAAAGTATGAAAAGTCCTATTGTGACAAACAAAAATCCAAAGTGTCTCATTTTTCCAATTCTTCCTTAATATTAACAGACTCATAATCTCTCCATAATCTTGATCTATTCGCATTCTTGATGTTACTATGTAAGAAAATTGAATAAAGAAAATTTCGAACGTGTTTGAAAATTAAACCAAATTAAGATTGTTGGTTTAAGTGTCTTTACAATATCTAACACACTATAACTGAATATGAACCAATTGAAAAAATTAGAAAAAAACTAAATAAAAAAATTAAATGTAATTGCAGACTAAAGATACTTTAAAGTTTAAATAAAATCAAAATCAGAGTGAACTAAATATTATATTAAACATGGAATTTGGTTTTATCGTGGTTGTTTTTTTTCTCTTTTAATCTGAAAATGAACAAATATCCAGACAAAACACCTAATATATGTATATATAATTATATAATATAACTACTTAGAATATGAAAATCCCAATAATAGCTAAAAGAGAATCAAGCTAAATAATTGATTTCTACAATATAGTATTATATATATATATATATATATATATATCTTTTTAACAAAATAAAAATATAGTTACATCATAGGCTAAAAAAAAACAGATTATGATAATTAGCGATTGGTCAAATACAAGTTCGATCGTGTTTGAAACGTAAATTTAAAGTATCACCTACTTATTATATACTTTTCTGCACGTGCTTATCGATTGATTCATATCTTTTGACTAATGTACTGATGACATGTATACTATATATCACAAATAAATAATAAACAATTACGCAAGTTAAATAACTTGGATATTATCTGACCAGGTGTGACAGATTTGGATATTTTCTCGCTGTCTCAAAACATCAAACGCTCTTGTTAGGATGTTGATGATTACGACACAAATAAAATAAAAAAATATTTTGGTTGTTAATTAAGTATTAACTAACCAATGATTCAAGGTTACGTATAGTGTGTGATATTATGTATTTTACATCATTTATAAGTTTTATTTTTCATTTTAATAAAGTATATACTTTACCAGCAGTTTAAATAATACGGTTAAATACTAGTTAACCTATGTTATTGGTAGCTACCAGCAGTTGTGCAAAATTTTAATTATTTATATCTAATATTATATTTTCCCAAGATATATTCTATAATTTAGTTAACACATTGTTATTTTAGCATTACAATTCGAGTCAATAGTTTACAAATTCTATTTGCAATGATGAGTCTGAAACGATCCTAGCTCTTAATACATCGACTTGCTCTGAATATATTTGGCATACACATATCGACTATATAAGAAACGAGATGAATACAGAGGTCAAACGAGCATCCCACACCCAAAAGGTCCCCCACATTGGTCTTCCCCGAAACCCCCCAGTAACTAAGGTAAACAACGTAAAAAAAGCACCCATTTCAGCATGAAAGTCGATCTATTACGACCAGCGCGGTTGTTCCTATTTCATTTTCTTCTTCCTTGCCCTTCTTTCTTAGAAAGCACAGCAACGGGCTATGCCACCCAAACCAACTGAGGGACTCAAACCTGCAAAGCTTCCTGTCCTGTCCGGTATTTGGGGATTCCCTTTGACTTCCAAAGGACCAACGGGTCACACGACAGGTGCACGATCGACTTTGCACGCTCCATCCTTCGCCCTCAAACCCCGGAGCTCCGAGTCAGCCCGCGCTTTTTCGAAGAATCCTGCACCCATGGGCATATGGCCTGGCAGGCCTATAAAAACTGGTGCTATTGCGGCTACACCTCCCGCTTTGTCAGGATCAAACGGAGCTGAATTAGTTGCTGCTAGACGAGAAATAAGGAACATAACCAATACAGGGAACAGGGGAATACCAGACCATATCTGCTTTGCAGGGTAGAGACTGTCTCCAAGTGAAAAGTAGGAATGCATCGATTGGATTGATTTTACCCTCTAGCTCCTGACAGTCGACTTACGACTCTTCAATCTATCCAAAACCCCGCAAACGCTTGGAGTTGAATCCACAACAAAAACTGGTGGAGATCATATTCACGCGGGAACATAACACATCTTTCTAAACAACAACGGGTTCTAATAAATTAAGCCTTGTCATGGCTGGTTGGGGTTAGAATTCATAAAGGTGGGTAGAGAAGGCCGCACTAGTCTGTCTGGTTCTCGAGGAACGCCTCCCAACGAGTAAGCCAACAGCACGAGTCCATTGGCATAGAATATGGAATCTTTTCCACGTTGCTTATCTACATTTTTTGTGATTGATGTATGTTTTACTATGTATAAAATTTTGGACCACTATCAAAAAATGGACACATCAGCAGCCAAACCAACCCCTTACCTTGTGATCTGTAAATAATTGCACAGCTAATATGCGAAATTAGTTGTATGTTTTTTTCTTACATAGAGATTATCAAATCGTCATTACTTAATTCCTTATCATAACTGTATTAGACTGTTAATCCACGTGACTTGCTCTGACAAGATAATGCTAAACAAAGTTCGAAAAGAAACCTAGAGGTATTATAGTATTACTGCTATGTATTCGTCATTGTTTTTATTGGCATGATAAGTGAATCGATTTTAAATATTACTAAGCGTAACTACATTGGAAATTATTTGCACATAGCTCCTATTATATGATATGTGTTTAAGAGATTAACCGATTGGTTTTAGAACTCTGACAGTACACGGTTTAATCAGATTATCAAGCGATTGATTTTGATACAAAGTGTCCTTTACAATTTATCTATATTGCAGAATTTGATATTTCATGGTTATATCACAAGTAATTTTGTTAGGTAAGGATTACATGAACAACCAAAAAAAACTAGGATTCGCAGATGTTTTATTAATTATAGAGCATTACATGTATTTTATGTATTTTCATAATGTTGCGTATGTTAAATGTTATAGTATTACACCTTTTTTAAAACATAAGTCAGGATGTTTATAGAAAAATGCTATAATTGTAACATCATATAGAGTTTTATTGTGGTTATTTTCAAAAACCCATATTAATTCACACATAATTGAACAGTTTCCTTAATGCTAAATTTATAAATGATTTACTATATTTTAAGTTTTCCAGGGTAATGTACCACTTCTTTGCGATATAAGGCGGGTCATAAACTGGCAGGATTAAGACAAAGATGGTTTGAAGTCACAACTCAAACTTAGGAGGTTCCACCACACATTCTTTATAGCATTTGTACATGTATATAGTTTTTTTTTTGGTAAGAATAGCATTTGTTTAGTTTGATTTAACCTCTTTCTTAGCCTCTCTTTTAGCTTCTTATAGCTGATGTAAATGCTCTTTGTTCCAACTTTTGATTAATAAATTTCACATTTCATCAAAAAAAAATGGTTAAGGCATTCTGTGGATCTATAAAGAATCCAAGTTTGCATCTGCACCACATCAAATTTCTACGCGCGTGGCCACGGAGACTAGTTTACCATTATTTCTGGAGAATGGTTTATCACAATGTAGCAATTGTTGTACGTGGGTAAAATCCAGAATTTGTTTTCGTCAGAAGGCCATTCTAAAAAAAGTCCAGAAATTTAGAATGAGTCGAAATCTATAAAGGCATATACACAGAGAGCGTTATAGTGTATGTAACTATGTATTCATGCACATGTTCAAGTAATCATGATATGCCAACAACTGGAATAGTAGGTGAGGATTATATTTGATTTAATGTGATCAAATGCATGGTTTTTGTAAAATATTTCTCTATGTGGAACATGCGTCTTTCTTTTCCAATATATGTATACATGTTAGTAAATGTATAAATTAGAATCATTCTGACTAGTGCTTCAAAAATCTATATAACAGATATAGACTCAAAGTCCTTTAGTTGGTGTTTTTAAGTTTTAATCAAAAAGAACCAGTGAACAAAAAAAAATTAATAGCAACCAATGAAGAAGGGAAATACATAGAGATAAAAGAAAAACATATAGATACTCATTTAAAAAAAAATATAAACGGAAGTTCAAACAATAACACTTCGTACGTGTACAACTTACATCTACACACATATAAACACATGTACATAGAGATTCGAAATTTCAATACAAAGAGCTAACTCGAAGCCTAATGAAAAGGACAAAAAGCTCACATGACCCGAACCATATCATTCATGGGCCCCTACGCATTACTCGGTACCAATCTCTCTCTTTAGTCTTGAAACTCTGTCAAGAATCTCAAGCCACCATTTTTTTTCTCCATCCTCTAAAGAGATAGAGAGAGATCCTCTTGTTTGGCAAGAATCCATTTTGAGTTCCAAATCCCGATTTGCTTTGATACTTTTCTCTTTCCTTGAATTCATTCGAGCTAGTCAACGCGAAGATAATATATGTATACAGTTTGGTTTGAATTCTAGGGTTTTCACATCCCCCTAATTTTTGTGGTAAAAGAAGAAAAGCAAAGAGAACAAATCGAACCAAGAAGAGAAAGACAACTTCAATTTCAACCCCTCTCTCTTTATATTATAAGGTGAGACCACACCAGAACTTTAATTGTTTTTTTTTCTTCTTCCCTTCTTTTAATATATTCTTTGTTTTTTATCCCTTTGATAATTGTGGCTAAATTTTCATTTCGTCTGGTCTTTTAATATTTATCTATCTAATGCATGTTGAAGATCTCGAGTTGAGTTGAGTCATCATCAATGACTATGAACAACTACAGCTACAATTCAACAATTCAAAAACAACAAGGGAAAGATTTAATCATCATCAAGATTCACTGAGAAACATATCAAGAAAAGGAAGAAAGATTGAGTCCAAGAACAAGAATAAGGAGGTATTATTCATGATCAAGAATCACTAGTTAAGATCCATCTCATAAATCTCAAGATAAGGAGCTTGGCAAGAACAAGAACTAAAAGGTCTTGATTCAAGAACCACCTCATCAAAATCAAGATTTTTCCAAGGTAAATCATATAATACCTCATGGATCTATCCCTGGCTCCATCAAGCTCCGACCAAGAACAAGACAAAGACCAAGAGCTAGGCTCCAACATCGGAGCAAGCACTAGCTCAGGCACCGCAAACAACAGCAACTTCCCGATGATGATGATCCCGCCGTCGGAAAAAGAACACATGTTCGACAAAGTGGTCACACCAAGCGACGTTGGAAAACTCAACCGACTAGTAATCCCTAAACAACACGCGGAGAGGTATTTTCCACTAGACTCAACAAACAACCAAAACGGCACGCTGTTGAACTTCCAAGACAGAAACGGCAAGATGTGGAGGTTTCGTTACTCCTATTGGAACTCTAGCCAGAGCTACGTGATGACCAAAGGATGGAGCCGTTTCGTCAAAGAGAAAAAGCTCGACGCTGGAGACATCGTCTCTTTCCAACGTGGTATCGGAGATGAGTCCCAGAGATCTAAACTCTACATCGACTGGAGGCACAGACCAGACATGAGTCTCGTTCAGACACATCAGTTTGGTAACTACGGTTTCAATTTCAATTTTCCGACCACTTCTCAATATTCCAACAGATTTCATCCGTTGCCGGAATATAACTCCATCCCTATTCATCGGAGCTTGAACATCGGAAACCACCAACGTTCGTATTATAACAATCAGCGTCAAGAGTTTGTAGGTTATGGTTATGGGAATTTAGCTTACTACACGGGATCACCGTTGGATCAGAGAAGCATTGTTGGTTCAGAGCCGTTGGTTATAGAGTCAGTCCCTGTGGTTCCCGGGAGACTACCTCCGGTGATGATGTTGCCACCGCCGCTTCCTCCGCCTCCTTCTTCGGCGGGAAAGAGATTAAGGCTCTTTGGGGTGAATATGGAATGTGGTAGTAACAACTATGATCAACATGATGAGTCTTTGTTGGTGCGACGTGGTGAAATGGGTGGTTCTTCTTCTTCTTCTTCAGCTCTCAGATTCAGTTTACCGAATGATCATGATGATGCTGATGCTGATGATCAATTTGCTAAGAAAGGAAAGTCTTCGTTTTCTCTAGATTTCAGTCCATGAGGAGCTTCATCATCCTCTAGTCTTTCTTTATTTTATTAGTACATTAGTTAATTTTCAAATTGGAGTTAGATTCCAGCTAGTAAGGGGAAGAATACACGATCTTCTACGTTTTTTTTTGTTTTGAGTTTTGTTTTCTACATGTTTCTTGATGTTCTATCACTAGGCTTTTGTCACCCCCCATTGAAAGTCGCATCTTTTAAACTTTGTATATATAAACCCTATATAAAAATATGATTTACATAAAATAACATGTACACATGTCTCAAATTTCCCCTAATCGTCTCCATATTATTCGATAAAATCTTTGTTTACCAATCGTCTTCACAAATTATATACTAATCTTGCTACTTGAAATTTGTGAAACTGCCTTCACGCTTTATCTATATTTCACCAATCAAACAGTGTTCATCGTCTTTTTTTTTCCCTAAAGTTTAGTTCGAGATTATAAATGATGAGTGGAAAAAAAAGACTTATAAATTTCATGAATTGTACTCTCTGTGCCTATCTCCCTACACTGACAAAGTGTTTCATGGTACGTTCTAAGCTAATGGGCAGGTCCAAAAATGCCTCTCTTTTTCTCTCTCTCTAATGGTCCTATTTTGTTTGTTTGGTTACTCTTGTAATTTTACTCGGTTAAAGAGATTTTTGCAGGTTATGGGCAGAGAAAATAAAGAGAAGCTAGCTATGGAAGGACTGATCCATTTAGTAATTCAATTTAAATTATGTAAAAAGAACATGAGGTATGATATGTTTTCACATTGTTTGACTTTTTATGATCACAGATTCATTAATTTCTCCTTTTTTTCTAATTCGAGATTTTGTTTTATTATTAACCGTTGGTCAATACATATCTCTGTTTGGTTTGGATTGTAAGTTGAAGTGATTTTTACCAAATCAGGTCTCTGTAGATCTCACAAACTCACAAGCTCTTTTAGAACCCTAAATCATCTGTCAATTAACTACTATATGTGCATCATAATAAATCCATAAATATAGTCACCCATACATATATAATTTACACATGAATGTATATATAAATAGTTTTTATGAATCTTTTTCATGCAGTACCATAGAGATTACAGTTTCCATCCTAAAATTCTCAATAAGATTTTATATAGCAATATTCCTTCGTTGATACATGTTTACAACGTCATGTACGACTACTAATTTCTTGACAGCATAATTTTTTTCTTTACTACACAACTCTCTTTCTACATGCATAATTATAGATTTACAGTAAAAAATACGATCATATACAACATGGTAGTTAGCTACCAATTCCTAGATCATGCTTCGTGCCTTTTACACATTATAATTATGCGCATGTGTACATGTAAGTACACATCCATGTATCTACGTGTCTGTATCATTTGTGATCGAATGATCATATAAACATATATGCATGTTTAAATATAACGTTCTGTAAGTACCATATACACTGAGGATCAGAAACGGGATTAAGTGTATGTCTGTGTGTGTGTGTATAAGTACTCTCTGACAATAAACATCAAACAGTACGTAAGATAGACATATGGTGATTATAAGATATATGTATTAATTTATATGTATAGCTCACATATCTTCCTCAATAAATATTTTTTTACAAAAAATCTTCTTCAATAAATAGTGGAACAAAGTTACAAAGTGTACACATAAAAAAGTATAGCCACATTTACAAGGAAATGAAGGAATGGAATATATAAATACGTATCCAAATAGTCTACAAGTAGCTCTATATATTGTATAGATAGATATGTCTCCAAAGGTTTGTGCATAGTTGTCAAAAGTACTATATTTATATTCAAAAGATTGCATATAAAAGAAGATACAGTGAAATAAAACTATGAAAGAGGAGTATTAGAGAAAAGCACGAATGGAATTTTTAAAAATTATATGAAAATGACTAAAGCACACAATATTGTAATATATCTCTCTAGCTAGATAACTAGATGTGTAAGAATAAAGAGGATAAATGACATGCTACAATTATTGTTGAGTTAAATAAACAATTTATTCTCATTAGATTCCTAACCTAAAAGAGACTGCAAATATGTAGGCCGGTTAGGGTTTCTTATAGGCATGATTGATGATGATAAGGAAACTTCGTACTGGGGTTAATGGATTCTTCCCTTTCTTTACATATTTTTAGTTAATAAACGTAATTATTTAATATTTATCTATATTCCATTCTTAATGCATAATTGTTTTGAAGTGTAGCTATTTGATTTAAGCCTCATTTCCAAAGCTTGTATGCTCTGCAGCCATGCTGATTAAACAAAGAAGGAAATATTGTTTATTCTTTAACATTCTGTTGTGGTGTACAAATCGAAGATCCATCTAGCTAGTATTTTCTATTATTCATCCAACTGAATAAACTTCCTCATCGTTGAAATACAATAAATGTTGTTTTAAGAACTTTTGCACCACAAATCATGAATTATAGCTGCCAAAAGGAAAAAAAAACTATACTACGATATAGGAAGTTAGGAACGTTACTAAAACCAGTAGACTTTCTATTAGGTCCGGCCCGTTGCAATAATTCTGACTTTCGAATATAGCATAAATAAGTTTAGTAATGATGTGTAAACTATAAAGTCTATATATTGCTCCTAAAATACTATCGTTTGTATTCATTTCAGTTTATGGATTTACGCGACTACGCATTTGATAATATGTTAGGTCACATGACACAGAGTATTTTAGTAACTATTAAATAATCTGTAGACTTTACACCAAAAAACATAATCTGTAGACGTATATGATGCTATTTTAGTTTGGGCTCCGAAACACCGGTTTAGACTTAAAATTCAGGCCCATACATAGGCCCATTCAGGTTTAAAACAAGTCCTCCAGATCCTCCTGACCCGGATTGCCAACCCGGTCTCGGATTCGAATTGCTTCTTGTCATGAGAAAGAGAGAGAGGAGAGGAGCTGAATAAGAGATGGCGAGTGAGTACAGATGCGTGGGATGTGGGTTTAGGGTTAAGTCATTGTTCATTCAATACTCTCCAGGCAACATTCGTCTGATGAAATGCGTATGCTTTACGATTCCTCTTTTTTAGCTTTAAATTAGGGTTTGATGATCCTTTTTTTTTGTCAAAAGTTTCCATCTTTGTTTCGAACATGTGTTTCTATTTAGGGAAACTGCAAGGAGGTCGCAGACGAATACATCGAGTGTGAACGCATGGTGTGTAAAGTTTCCATATTTGGTGTTTCTAATTCATTTTGGGAATCTAATTTTTTTTTTTTGATTATTTGGCAGATTATTTTCATCGATTTAGTTCTCCACAGACCTAAAGTATATAGGCACGTCCTCTTCAATGAAATTAATCAAGAAAACGTTAATATTCAGGTAAAATTTGATTTGATCTCCGGCTCTTGATTTCATACATTGTTAAAAAATAATACAGAAAGATTTATCTAGTTTAATCTCAATTTTTGTTTTGTAGCATCTGTTGTGGAAGTTGGTATTCGCTTATCTTCTTCTAGACTCTTGTATCCTTTTTGTTTCTTACTCTTTTGACTACAGAGCATATGTGTAGTTACTAGTTAGTGGTGTTTATACATCAACCTTATTGGGAAAGCCTTAAACTACTCATCAAAGATAGAAGCTTGCTACTGGGAAGAATTAATGAGCATTCGAGCTTGGTTCTTGTAACCGTGAAGGTTGGATCTTTTCTTTTTAATCTCTTAGTAGACTTTATAGAATTATTGTTTTTCTTTTCCTCTTTATGGTCACTGAGGTAGTTGAGTAAAGATAGTACTCTGTTTTTTTTTTTGCATGTAACAGGTTTTAATCCACGTCTTGTCTACAAATCTTGCATTTCTCTTTGCATTTGCCATTGCTGCTAAGGGTTTGCTAAATGAAGTTTCCAGGTGATTCTTCATTCATTCTTCCTCGTCTTATCATGAGTTGTTAGCCAAACATTCATACCTTCTCGTCTTTTTTTTTGTCAACTTACCTTCTCGTCTTATCTTGCATTCCTGTATGGTTTTGTTGAAATTTGGCAGAAAGAGAGAGATTCTCTTAGGGATATTAATCTCAACTTACTTCAAGATGTTTCTGCTAGCGATGCTGGTATGTTGTAGCTTTACCTCCTCTCACTTAAGCTCTCTAATATCATGTGTTCATGTCTATTTGCTTAAAATGTCAGAATCTTGTTTATTACAGGTATGGGAGTTCCCAGTGTCAGTGATCTTCATTATAGATATACTTGTCTTAACATCAAACTCCATGGCTCTTAAAGGTCTGACTTTCAATTACTAAATCCTTCTCGATTGATCAAGACCAGTTATTTTGTTGTTTTGGAATCTCAAACACTACATGTTGTTGTTTCGTGTTCAAAACCAGTGATGACTGAATCAACCATGAGCAGATGCTTAGCCGTATGCTTAATCGCGCAGACAGTTAGATTCTTGGTGGGTCAGATCTTTGAGCCGACAACATTCTTCCCACAATTTGGATCTCTTGTGATCCCACCACCATCTTCCGTGTTCAGAGTCTTATGATCCCACCACCATCTTCCACTATAGTGCACGTTAATACTTTTAGGCCCACGCAAGTTTATTTTGAGCCCAGCCTTTACTCGTTATTGGTCGTATTTTCCCATGCCCAATGGTTTTAAAAACGAACCGGAAAGTCGACCGGATCATTTAGTTAACCGCATTCAGCCGCAGGCCATCGGATTAATCTTGTAATAAATATCAAAATATTAAAGCAAATACATACCATCATTTTTATTACTGACCAAGAAAGACTATCATTTTTATTACTTCAAAACGGTTTCTATCCTGCAACAGTTATAAACTATGTTACAATATACCATAAATATATAGCATGCTTTTTAAAAATTCGAACATTATGAACTGATATAGATAAAATAAATTAAAGTTCAAGAATATAAAATTTATAGATAATCTGACACTTTTTAAACAGTAAACAACTAAAACAGACTATACATAAGCAAAAGATTCCTAGTCACACTCGGTCGTTGCGCAAAAAAAAAGTCACACTCGGTCAAAAAAAATAAAAGATTCCTAGTCACAAGTAGTTGACTGCCACTTGAGGCAGATGAGAAACCATGCACGTGTAGTCGTGTAGACTCCCCACTCAAAAAATAATCTTACAAAGAATCTTCTGGAAACTCCGTCCTAGTATGAGAACTATAAAGAAAAATATTTAAAACTATAATATTAAGTTTTCATTCCGTCAAATTAAAAAGATATTTTATTTTCAGTAGCACATTTGATTACATTGAGCTTCGAGAACTGTTTAGTCACTTAGTTTCAATCCTGATGTTTAACCTATTGCGGGGTTCTGAGAGAAATTCATGTTAATGGTATGCTCACTCGGGGGAGTAGTCGGTATTGGTTGGTTCCTTGGACTTTTGAGAAGTCGGCGTCCCTGTACTCGGTGCCAGTTTTGAATAAGAATCAATAAGTTTTAGCATATTTATAAAATACACGGTGTTTTTTTTTTATTGAAAATTATAAAATAAAGTACACGGCATATTTATATAATTTAAATATATTTTTACAGTATTGTTAATCATACTAACACAATTCTAAAAAATGAATAGCATACAGAATCATGTAATAATAGAGAATAAAAATTAACGGTGAATTTAGTTTTGTCCCCAGTTGCAATAGTTTTGGTTTCTGGTTTCATATAAGTTTCTACAAATAAAATTTGGTAATAAATTACATCAGTATTGTGTATTCGCATATGTTACTAGCTTAGTTTATATAAAATGTGATCATCCCGCATGTGCGGATAACACCTAGTGCATAGGTTATATTTACAATCGAACTTTGAAAAAATAAAGCACAGAGGCAGTGCAAAACATCTCATATAAATAATGTGGTGCGGGTTTGACCAAAAAGAAGAAAAAAATCCATAATGTGGTGCGGTTAGTGTCGTTGGGTCTTGAACTTCACAAGGGCATCCAAACTATAAGCAACTAAATTGAGTTCACACATACAGAAAAGCATGCGAGTAAATTAAAGTGTTGGAAATTAAAGAAGGGTCTACTCAGGTGGGGGCTTTTAAATGAAAGGCAATAAACATTTCACCGCGAATACCGGAATGCTATGGCGTGTTTTTTAATCCTTTTTTACATATGTTTTTTTTACCAAAATGTAAGTGTTAAATTTATTCGCTTGGAGTCTTGTATATAAAGTATGAACTGTATATTAGTTATTTTTTTTGAAAGTATATACTATTAGTATACTATGTGATATGGATGGCACTCAGAAGCATGGACATCTAACACTGATAGCTCGAAGGGTTACATTTTACCTTTTGTGATCCTTTTTTTTTTAAATTTGGATGAAGTAAAAAGAAGAAGAATTTGAATGAAGTAACGCAATTATGCGAATGAAGTGCATATTGTTTAAACTTTAAACTAATTTATTGTCTGTTCCTTTTTAATATAAAAAAGTAAAAAGTCATTAAACCGTTTACACTTCTTTTATTAATAAGTTCGATAAAGTTTCCAATCAATTTCCATGAAAAAATGTTTAGATATTCATAGCAACAGCTATTGAGCTGAGTGGGAAACATATTAACATATTTTATTTATCACAATCCTGTTCTTGATAGTGCTAATTAATACCCAAACAGAATAAAGTCATAAATATAAGGCATTAGAAAAACTGAAAAAGGAACCGATCTGATGATTATTTGAGAAAAAGTCATAAATACTAACCTTAGTCACGTGAGATGCGTAGGCATCAGGGGACTTTTAACATTGAGCAATTTGCACAGAAATTACCAACTAAATATAGAGATTTGTTGACCAAAAAAAATACTAGAGATCTTATTGACCAAAAAAAACTTATTAGAGATCTTTATCTTTTCATTTTTTGGTTGTAATTTCTTAAAGATTCCATCGTTAATCCTACTTTCAAAAGCAGACATTGTTTTTTTTTGAACAATGTTGTTTATTTAGCGAAATTGATACTACCACCAAACACTAACTGTGATAGCTAGTACGTATGGTGGACGAGTACATAGAGTTGAACTTTGAACATTCGGTCTGTTTGAGTCACTGTATGTTTCTATTTTAGTGTTTCATATGTCAATCTCCGATTTAGCTTTTGGAGTTTTATTGATTCTTCGGAAAATATTTTTTCACAGGCAAGTCTGACAAGGTGTCTAATGTATAAGATCATTCCACAAGTAACTCCGAAAACACTTAGGTAAAACTTTTATTTTTATTTCAAAATTCAAATAAACTGCTTTATGGTTTGACTCTAGATTATTGAAACCTGAATTAACATTATAAACTTGCTAATTAACTATATGGTAATTATTGATTGCCCCTCAAGTCATTTTTCCATTCGCATTCGGTTACTGCTTAGCATAATCACCTGCAAAGAGATCCATTTAAAAAAAAGATTTAGATGCAATGTATCCAGAATTTGTGATATACTAGATTCCAGTGATATATATATATATATATATAATACCTGTAGATTCAGTGTCAGTATCAGCATCACTGCCATCAAACCCTGTGACAGGTTTCTTGGGATGGTAGCGGCTGAAATTCTATTCAATATCATAATCCCAAAGCCTCTGTGTACTATCATCATATGGGGCCACTGGTTGCTGCAAGTCAAAGTCCCCACTAAACCATTGGCCATGATATGTTGAATCATAGTCAGAGAAATTGTTGAAAGATGCTGAGTTTCCTTGAACTGATTGACTGACCACTGAACCTGATGCACTACTATTAGCCATACTTGGGACAAAAGTTGGAATAGGATCTGTTTGATTAGCAGAAAGAAGAATGTTCAAGTCGTGACCCTTATATTCCAGTCTGCATATGACGTAGGTCCTCTGCGCATAAAAATTTCTACAATTAATATCAATAAAATTGCGCTGTAAAGAAACCTAACAGAGTGATGTGGATGAAAAGAATAACCTGATCTTCTGGTAAGAGAGTGTAATGATATTCATGCATAACCCAATCCGATTTGGTGCTTTGGGAGCTCGAGCTTCTTCCCCTGCGGAACACCAAAACCCTTTTGTAACCAATCTTACCTGCAACTCCACACCAAGTTCCCCACTGATCCTTAACTTCCACAGGATGCCCAGTAATCTTCCAGAATCCAGAACTCGTTTTCCTGTTCTGTCTGTCCCCATTCGAATCCCTACGAGCAAAGAAGTACCACACAAGGTCTCTCGATTTCACCTTCGATTGGACTGATGATACGGGAAGAAAAAAAAACGTTGTTAATTACTAACTTTAACACCACGCAAGAACAAGAAGACGGAATCGCAACTTACAGCGCAAGTTCCAAGGATCGAAGTCAGAGATGTTGACCTCGTTGATGATATCCTGTGCGAGCCAGTTCTGTCCAAGGATTTTGTTATGGAGGTAATAACCGACCAGCTCCTCATCTGTAGGACGGAATCCAAACCCCACAACATCCTCCATTTTCTACTCAAGGAATCAAAGGAACCCCACTCTCTTTCTTTCTCTAGTTGGAAGGAGGAGAGTGTGAAACTGCTATCTAGGGGAGTTCAAAGTATATATATAGTAACGGTGTTCCTAAAATAAACGAACTTAACTAAACTAAAGTAGAAAATGTTAACTGATTTTGACAATATCATATAAACCATTTATATATTATAACATATAAATGTAGTTTGATTATAAATTGACCAAACTTAATAAACAAAAAAACAAATGATTTAAATATAATATAGAAATACATACTAGTATAGTTTATGTAATAAGTCAAATATATCTATATATGTAAAATGTTTTGTTAATATAATTAATTAAAAATTATTTTGATTTGTTGAGGTCTTTAATTCATATTTCAAACAACGTAATAAAGATATACCAAATAAATTGAATTTTTAAATTAAAAATATTTTAAATATTTTTTACAAGTAAATTATTATATAACTAGATCTTTTACCCACATATGCGGTCTAAATCATTTAAAAAATCTTAATATATATTATATTTTTTTAAACATAACAATTGTATTATATATGGTTAATTTTTTTCTGACTTTGGTTTGTCGGTCTTATCATAATTTATCTTCTTAAACACTACTAAAAATGTAAAAACTACGAAAAAAGAACATATAAAACATGTGATAAAGTAAAGGATGAAAGGAAACTTGTATATTTTTTAACTCTCATCATCTCATATAAATTACATCTTCAAACCAATAACATGCATGAAAAAAAAACTTTTAAAAGCAAAAAAAATATAAAAAAGTAAAAAAATAAGTTTATAATAATTCAGGAAAAAACTTAAAAAAGAGAACTTATATAATGATAATTTTTGTTTATTTACTCGAATGTACACTGGTAGACTATCTTATTATTTTTATAACATTTTTTTGATGAAAAATAGATAATAATCAACATTAGGTTATATTAAAACCCATTACGTAATATCGAACATAACATTACGACCATTACCTATTTCTTTTTTTCTTGTGACAAAACTTTATTATAGTTAATTATTTATCTATAATTTATATTTTATATAATAAAATAAACATAATAATTCATTAAGGGTAACAACGACTTTAACCGTTCTCCGCAAATAACAGTATAGACTATTCTATTATTTTAAATCATTGAAAGTTATTTGTAAAATTTAAGAGGAAGTTATATAAAACTTGAGTTTTCAAAGTTACTAACTAAAACTTCGTACAACAGTACATTTTAATCTAAATTTTGATATATTATGGAAGAAGCGTATGAATAATCTATGCAAATGCATTGATATATTCTTAATTTAGCTTCTCATGAGCATATTTAATCGGTACAACTATAGTTTGGGATTTTAATCCATTCAGTTAATCTCTAATCTGTATTATTAATGGAAAATACCAACTTAGTTGGCAAGCTACGCGGTCAAAGGGAGTCCCCACACGGGAAGTGTGGACGTGTATCTTTACCGTGCTTACGAAAGAAATGCCAAACAGCTCACATGTTCGCATACACTTAAAAACATTTGTTCTTGACTCGTACGGATCTGTTTGTTTATAATACTATGCCGGCCCGCTACAGAAGCAATGTAAGCGGTGACGTAGGGCACACAGAATTCATCCAGTGTTTTGCAACGGTAAATTTGTCTATAATTCTATTTAAAACTTACACAACTGATAAAAGTTCACACTATAATTTTGAGTAGGCATCCAATAGTCATGAACCGGTGCAGTAATGCACTATACAATTAATCAGTTTTGGATTCATACGGTCTCACGTATGTAACTCATCTAATTTTTTGTGCTCGTCAATTTGATTAGCATTTTCTTTAGCACTTCTTTAGTAGTTTTGCAGATATACATTTCTGCTGGAGGTTGCATATGTTAAAAATATAATAATAATTTATTTGCATGGTTTTAGTTATGTAACGGATGATTGTGTCCTTTGGATGATGGATGTAGACGATGTACCACAGCAGGTTAGAATTGCACTTTTTTGCAATTTTTTCTTGGTATAAAATCATTAGTGACAAACTGACAAGACAAAAAATGCAAGTGATTTATAGTACTAATGGATTATGCAGCCATCATATTAATTTTGCTCATTAAATAATATTCGATTTGCATTCTTATTGATGAATTCAAAGGATTCTAGTTTGCCTAAACCATTCCATCTGATCCAACTGACATCCTGCCTCAAATCCAATATGTTCATAAGCTGTAACAAAACTTGTAGTTCCCAATGTCGTTGGTAAAATGAATCTATATGTAGTTTACAAAGCGGCGGTTTCTTCTTTATCCTTTAACAAACAATATTTATTATCCAGATATATATTTTTTTTTTTTTTGAAAAAAGGGCTTTCATATTAAAAAACTACAACATTACAAGGTAAGACTATGGATCTTAAGTTTGATAAAGTCTGCATGAAACACATTTCATGGCTGATTGAATCCCAACATGTGTGAACCAAAGTTGAGACTAGAAAATCCAAAACACAGTAGTAGAAGACAAAACTAGTGTTGCGAACCACGGCCGCGTCGGCCGCGCTTCCCTCTCCCGCGAACTGTCTTCCAGTCCATGTCTTGGAATTTGATAGGAGGTTTTGTCTCCCTCCCACCTCTTGTCAAGCTGACCGAACCAGATGGCTCTGTCTCATCTTCATTACCATCTCCTAAACCTTTGAACTGAGAATGACTCTCAAATGCAAAAGGAGAAGGTGAGATGGTTAAGGTACCAGCAACTAAAGTTTGACTAACCTCAGTGTTGATAATTGTTGATGGAGAGGTCTCCATAATAGATGTTGTAGTCGGAGTAGATTGGGAATCTACTAATGTGGATGAAGTGGGGAAAAAGTTTGGCGAGGGAGAAGAGTTGACCTGTAGAAAAGTAGGTTGCAAAGTTGGAGTGATTTCAAGTTCAGATAAGAGTTCTCCTATCTCGATAGTCTGTTTCTGAGGCTCATGGACACCACCATGTATGATTGGAAGGGAGGATTTTCCATCACCTTGTAGGTCGTTTTGATGGACAGTGGGTGCAGAAGAGCTTACATTATCTTGTTGCTGTAGAATAGGATCAATATCCACAACTGGGACAACAGAGGTTTTGTCTGTAACAGGTGATACAGAGGCAGAAACTTGAGTAGTTGAAGAAGGTAATAGACACCTTTTTTCTTTGTGACCTAGATTACCACATCTCTCACACATAGAAGGAATCCATGTGTACTCAACACTAACAAGGAAAATATTACCTTGTTTATCATGTAGAGCAATAAGCTTCGGAAAGTCTCTATCCAGTTCCATCTCAACTAAAACCTTTGCTTCTCCCATGCTGGTAGGATCTAGCCGGGGTTTATGCGTCAGGATGGGTTCCCCTAAACCCGAAGCAATATGACTTATTCCTAACCTTGAGTAGCAACAGTCTGGGACGTTCTTCAGATTGGCCCATACCGGAAGAGTGGATATGTCAGAGATTTTGAAAGAGCCCTCTGGAGTCCATGGCAGTACAAAAAGTAAGCAATCGTCAATGTGCCATACTCCACGCTGAATTACCCAGTGACGAATAGGTTGATGTGGGATATGAAACATGAAAGATGAATCATCAAGCTTCTTGCAACTGACTTTACAACTCCTTCCCCAAATTCGATTTACCACAGCATGCACCAAACCACCTGGCGGTAGAGCACATTTATGAAACTTTCCAATAATGTACTCATCTTTATTCTCCGGACCTAGCTTGAGAACTTTCGAAGGAATAGATATCTCGGGTGTTCCATCAAGACGGTAAGTTGGTGTTGCAGCCCGGTAAAGATTTCGCGACTGAGGGCTTAATCTCGCAGCCCACGGGAAGCGGAGTTTCCCATCAGCTTTCAGTTCTGGTGGTGGGAGCTTATCAATCGGAAGCTGAATAGTACGAGAAGGGTAGTTACCCTTTGGACGCTTGTTTAAGATCTCGTCATTTAAAGTTGGCCAGAGAGTTGCTAATTGGTTCCCGACAATTGCAGGGTCATTGTCTCGAGGAGTACTAGGGTCGGGAGGAGTGTCCACCGGCTTGAAGTAGAGTGGTTTTGCCCACGATCCCAAGGATGGGACAAATTTCTCTTCGGCTGGAGTAAGCTTGTCAGATGCATTTTCTGGCAAATTATCAATCATAGAGATTGATGTCCCCTGTAGTACAGAGACGGCTGAATCAAGCTGAAATGACGGCGGAGCTTGTACGCCTTCGAGCAGTGGCGGTGACGGAGCTTGCACGCCTTCGAGCAGTGACGAAAACGGAGCTTGCACGTCTTCAAGTAGCGAGGCTTCTTCCTCTACCATGACCGGCGTCACCTGTAGCACGCCATCGGACATGGATGTTTCATTCGCTGACATAACCAGAGCAGAGGAGGACATCGGAGTTGACTTGTTCGACAAGAACACAGTTTGATCTGCTATAATCTTCAACCCCAGTGTCGGAGAGGACGGGAGAGACGGAAAAGACAGAGATGGTGTACTACTAGATCTCCGCAGCGACGACGACCGGAGCGAATCGATCTCCGACGCCATGAAGGGAAGAGGTAGAGGATGCCGGAGGGGAGTAATGTTACCGGAGAGGCGAATTGGCGACGTGCTACGCCGAAATTCAAGAACGGAGTCGGATTAAGTTTTCGCTTTCTAGGTCGCGGGTTTGGGGGCGCGTAGGTCTCACGCGTCTGTTTTTAACTCTTGTTTTTTTGTTGCTTAACTATCCTTTATTATCCAGATATATTTTCCCAGGGGAAAGTAGTAGTAGGGCTCATTCCTTCTTTTATAATCATTTGTCTCTTAACTCCTTTTGTTTCTTCTCAAACTAATAATAGGAACGAAAGAAATAGCTAAAACCTCGGTCTCCATTATTTGTGCCCGGGGAGTATTTTGATTGTCACAAGAAAGTTTGTGTCTCATTGTTATATTTTAATATATCACTAATAAAATTTCAGATGGATATTTAGTTTCACGAACTTTTAATCTATCAACTTTTTATTCTTGTAGATTACAACTATTTACACCCACCCGGGCGAAGCCAATCATTTATTGTTAATCAAAAAAAAAAAAAACTATTTACACCCATGGTTTGTGATATTTTTTTCTCTTTATCAAAAAGAACATATAAAAAATAAAGAAAAAAATGATCTCGAGAAATTCGACAGATTCGATGGAAGTTCCTAGATGAGGTTACCGACCACTAATTTTAAGATAGTGATTTGTGAGTTCTTTTACTTTGTTCGTTACTTTTTCTTGTTTTCTAATAAAAGTTTATCAATTTCAATAACTTTCTTCGCTCAATAAGTTTTCTAGATTGATGCAAAGATGGTTTGCAGTCTCGGCTTAACACATAGAAGAAAAATTCTTTTTGCGTTGCGCTTGTAACTTTTTTTTCGGGTGAAGATGTTAAGTTGAGCTTGTAACTTAATGGTGCCATTCAATTCAATAATTTCGGTTGCATGCAGGATTAATCCAAAAGACATCCAATTATTTCTTTCCGACTCTATGATTTTTCTGTTTTATTAACCGAATGGATGAGCTGCATCGAAGTTAGTAAATAGTAATACCACACAATCGCCGACCGTCTCATTGTCGGGTCAACGCGTTCAACTGTAATCATTCTTTTATTGGGAAGTTTTACATAAGGCCATTATAGGCCATTATTATCGGCGGTCTTTAGGAGGGGGTGGAGAGAAGAGTGGTCTTTGCAGAGAAATTGGTGAAATCGAAAAAGATAAAGGAGAGAAGTCGCTGGTTAAACAACGTCTGTGGATCATCCTCTGCACTGTATACGGATCCTACGACACATGGTGACCCGCAATTGATTCATATGATGGCCTGCAGTCTTTAGGGGGGGGGGGAGAAGGGGGAAGAATGGTCCTTGCAGGAAAATTGGTGAAATCAAAAAAGACAAGGGAGAGAAGTCGCTGGTTAAGCAACGTCCGTGGATCGTCCTCTGTACTGTAAGCGAGCCATACGACACATGGTGGCCAGCAATTGATTCACTTTAAAAAAAAAACAGAAAAAAAAAAAATTGAAAGTCTTATTTTTGTTCTTGCCGATATTAATGACCTGAGAGCATGATTATCAATAGGACTTATTTGGTGGTCCTTATAATTTTTTATTGTTATTTTTGAACTAAGACATTTAAAGACTTTTAATAAAAATGATCATTATTGGTGGGACACTTTTATTGGTTTATGTTAACAAAAGCTAGAGTACCTATCTACATTTGATAAGATCATCATCATATGGTCTATATGCATACATTACATATGCTTATTAAAGAAAATTCAGTAGAACTATAAGAAGAACAAAGGGAGAACAAAGGGATAGAATATTTGGTTGTGTACATTGAAGAAGATGTTAAATGTAATCTGCTTCCATCTCCATCATACCTGGATTCCTTCGTCCATGCCTTTACAGAACGCACTATATCCAGCTCAGGTTAAAGCAATCAGAAATCTTCTTAAGCAAACAAAGTGTATAAACCAACAAAGACCATTTCGTTCAGTCTCAAAAATTTACATTCCAGAGGCAAGATAAGCATCCTTTGGTTTCATCCATGTATTAGGAAACAGAGAGTGTTAGCATCTTCAGTCATCACCACTGACAAAGGAAAAAAAAAAGCAAAACTTTTTGAGTAAAATCTGGTGCAACCAACACACCTACATTGACCCTTCCTAGGACCATTAACTTCAAACCCACCACAACAAACTACCATATATCACAGTACATTTACAAGATTCACGTGACAAAGAGACGAGAGTATCCACATAAGTAAAAACTACCTTATCAAAATCAACTTAATCCCAAATCATATTTCAATTTTCTTTATGTATCAATTCTAAACATCAAAAGTCTAAACTACCAAAACATTTCTATGACCAAAAATATATTAACAACATAACCTTTAAATTTTCAGAGTTTATGGACATATATATATATATGTATATATATATATATATACCTTAGACCGCTTCTGCTTCGATCGCTATTGCTTCTGCTACTAGTACTAGTACTGGTCTTTGAGCTCCCTCTTGTTGATCCTTGAGACAGCTCTCTGACTCCTGCTCAATTCCGACTTCCACCAATCTTTATCCTCTGAGATAGAAGGCCAATTTGAGTACTCCATGTATTGAACACTGTTGGAATCTAAGAGCTTCATGAAATCGCTTCAACTGTTCGCGTTGAAATGACAACATTTATTAGCTCTTTTCATTCACAAATAAAAAATCAAAAACTAAGAAACGCAAATCGAGTCCCGGCGATGCAGATGCCTTTAGTACATGTTTTTTTTTTTGGTAAAAACCGGCTGCTCAGTCTCCTTACATTTTAAATAAGTACATTAGTTAGTCGATAATGAACAGAAGACAATAAGCCAAAAGAAAAAAAGGAACAATTTTTATTTTATGATTCTGGTAATCTAGACTGTAGTGCTTCCACTAATACCCAAAATGAGAGTCATGGAGATAAAGAATCGATCACTTAACTCTTTAAAACAGAAATCAAACTTAAAAAGCCAAATTCCACCAAAAAAAAAATAAAAATAAAAAAATAAACCAACCCCACGTTGATGACAACTCTCACGAACGGATTCATCACTTACCAACCACAAGAAGAATAGCCAAAATTTTACGCATATTTTTCAGCTTTGTTTTATTAAGCTACGGAGGAACGCTTTGTCTAAACTACGATTTGTATAATATACATTCAATCCTTATCTAGTGCTAACATCAATGGTAAAGTAATACTTGTGTTATGTTCTCAGTTAGATTCTTGAGCCAACGACATGATTTGGATATCTGATGATATCTCCTTTATTCAGAATCTTTTGATCTTATTACTATACAAAAGAACACAACATCACAAAATGAAACATACCTTTTTTTTTTAATTTATTTCTCTACATACTACTTTTATACCTCTCTTTTTTTTCTTCCACAGACACAAAATTGCACAACTTCATAGTTTGACAAGCAAGAAAACAGAGCAAAGAAACAAACAAACAAAAAATAAAGACAAGAAAGAAAGAAAGAAACGTGTGAGCAAAAACCGGATTTTGATCACCTAACCAACCAGAATGATCCAGATAATGATGGAGATGAACAATAAGAGACCAATAAGCATGTTGATGAAATTGACCCAACGTGAATTCCTCTGACTCATCTCCTCTAGAACAATCCAGCTCTGCTTCACTTCAGAGGTGGATGGGGCCTTCTTGATCGAGTCTTTAGCCATTTTCCACTCGCTTTCGCTTTTCTGCGCATTTATCACCTGCAAACATAATCACATACCCTCATAATTTAACATGTAATTTAACTAAGAATTTATGATATCACATTTTGCATCAGAATCATGTTTCTCAGTGAGAGTGTTAATCATAACAACTACCTTCTCTTTGCCCTGCAACTCCAGCTGCTTTGGTTTCTCTTGTGCCTCAAGATTGTGCAAAGCCTCAATAGTAATCAGTGGTGTAGTATCATCTTTAGGAGTATGGAATGGTCCATCTTTACTACCAACACTATCGGTCGAACTCCAAGCATCTGTCCCAATCTGTTAAAAATCATTAAAAAAACAAAAATGTGAGCAAAATTCTAAAAAGAGAAGTGATACGGATTGTGTTGTAAAGTGGCGTTACCATTGAGTCTGTGTCACTATCACTAAGGCTATCACCGGGTAAAATGCCAGTAACAGGCTTTTTAGGGCGGTAACGGCTGCGATCATCTCGCGTAAGTGTCGTTTGAAAAGAGTCACCGTGTTGTTCAAGCATTTGCGTATCCCAATCACCTTCAAATAGAGCAGAGTAAGGAGGAACTTGTATCGGTTGAACGTTGACCTGGTCACTAAAACAATTGCTTTGATTTGGCAAAGCATAATCCCAGAGAGTGCTGAAGTTATCAGAATATTCCCGAAATGGCATGTCAAAGATTCCGCTGAACAGATGCTCGGGGAAAGTGTTGTTATGTTCTGAATTCACTTGAAATGATTGGTCGACCTAGACAAGAAAAATAAAACAGTTGAGGGAGGGGGAGATTTGAGTTAAAAGAGGAGAAAGAAAACAAAGAGTACGACTCTGACCACAGAGCTTGTTGCACTATTGGGAACAAAAGCGGGAGTGAGATGTGTTGCGTTAGGAGATAGGATGCTCACGTCGTCACCCTTATATTCCAGTCTGCATACCACATATGTCCTCTGTAACACAAAAAAAATAATATATATATTTAAGGTTCAGACAGGCCTACACTTTTAGTCTCTACAGACATCCCTCTCAACATAATTTATAATTAAAAACACAGAAAAACAGCTATTGAGACAAAACACAGAGAAAGGCAAAGAGAGAGAAATTAACCTTGTCTTCAGGGAAGATGGTGCTGTGAAGCTCGTGCATCACCCAATCAGATTTGGTTTTGGTTTTCTCAGAGATGCTACTGCTGTTGTTTTTCCCCTTGACGAACGTTAAAACCCTCTTTTGACCAAGCATCTGACCTCGAGATCCAGACACGTTTCCCCACCGATCATTGACATCCACGGGTTTTCCGGTCAGCTTCCAGAACCCAGAAGGTGTCGTCCTGCTCTGGTGATTCCCGTTCGCGTACTTGTTTTCTCTACGGGAGAAGAAGTACAAAACAGGATCTCTCCATTGGACTGAGACAGAGATAGAACAGAAACCCTAAAAAAAATCAGGAATGAGCACAAAGAAGAAAAGAAAAAAAAATGGCAACTTACAGTGCAAATTCCAAGGATCAACGCTGTAGACGTCGATCTCGTTGATGACTCCGTCGACGAGGCCATCGTTTCCGAGAATTTTGTGAGGGAGATAGTAACCCACGAGCTCCTCATCGTACGGACGGAATCCAAACCCTGGCTTGTCCCGCTCCATCTTTTTCTTTCGGTGAGGAGTTTCGCCCGCCGGTCGTTTTTCTCCTTGCTCTCTGAGTAACTTCTTCTCTGGTTGGTTTACTTTGGAGGGAGGGAGAGTGTGAACTGTGAATTTAAATAGGCCCATAATTACTCATTTTTATTTAAATAAAATTCTAATTAAATCAAGATATTGGATATTTTTGTTCGATTTACCTTTTGATTCTCTCATTTTGTAATATTTTTTTAAAGTATCTACAGTTTTTGTAGATTATATCAGCAAATGGTAAATAAGTAGGAAGAAACCTATTAATCTAATCTTAAGCTTTAAGTTGGACGGTCCAAGTGGGGCCAAATACGAAGGTGAGAACCTCGAATTTGACTTCCTCTCATTCCCCTTTTAAAAATTGAGGGAGGGTGCTTATCTCTTCAATATGTCCCCTCCTCGCTCCCTATCCTTTTAAGTTGGAAAAAAACATCTTCTGGGATTGTATGGTGTTGTGGTTATTAGTTAAATACATCTAGAAGATTATGAATATCGAGCTGTAACGCTAACCGTATTGTTTACAGCTAATCTAGTTCAAAGAAAAGATTCTACAAAAAATATGCAGCAAAAGAACCATACACCGAAGTAATTAAGTAGTTTAATTTTCATTTTCCTTTTCGGCGTCACCAAGTAGGTGATTAGTAGGCTTAGTGGCTCTCACTCCAATGTGTTAGGCCAACATATCTTTTGATGAATAGTTTCCAAGTCTTTTTTTTTTTTTTTTTTTTGTAACTGGATAGTGTCCAAGTCTTTCACCTTATATTTTTGATTATAAGCATTCTTCGGATATCGTAACATTTCTAATCACACGTAATACCAACGACCATGTACTTATTATAAAAGTACATATAGTGAATCGATAATAAAAAATACTCATTTCTTTCCTGAAATTGTTGTAGTCCACGGATATGGAAACGATGATGCATGACGTATAACTATTTAGTCAGATGGGGACAACAAACATTAGATATACAAAATCTAAAAGGAAATCTGATTTCTTTTCGTCAAATGACAAAGCTAACATTTACCCAAAAAAATCTTAGTAGTTCGTTGTGGCGATTTAGAAGAGTGCACATGCAGAAAGAAACAAGTGGTTCATATTGACCAATAAGAGACTTTCCTTGTAAGCAAAGATTAATGTCATCCATACATACATTAAAAGAAAATAACAAACAAAATCTCAATATTGTCAGGATCTAGTCTCAATGATTCAAGACCTAGGAGCATGGCCTAACTTCTCCACTGAACTGGATGAGCTGCAGAAGCTGAAGAGCAATTTCTCTAATTTCTCAGTTGTTTTTATTCCTCTTTCTGAAAATGTATCTTCCGATTCACTAGCTAAGATAGCAAGATCCTTCTATAGGGAATTGTACTACATTGGTTGTTCTATTTCGGTTTGGTTTCCCAGACTACCTCAAACTTGAGTAATAGATCAGCCGTTTGATGTAAAAAAAAAAAAAAAAAAAAAAAATCTCGATATCGTGCTAGTCAAACGCACTCGCATCTTCCAGAATAAAATGCATTTATTTTTTATTTTCTTCTTTGAGCATTAAACTAATGGCGAGTAAAAGAAAACTAAAAGCTTTCCTAATATCTTATTTTTATAAAAATCTTTAAATGCCTTTCTAGATGGAAAAATCGGCTTCAGATCTCAAGTGAGAATAATTCTTTAGTTCGTTTGATTATTTCCTGGTTTTATACGAATCTATAACAATATTGTTTTGAAACAAAAGCAAGTAGATATACTTTATGGAAAGTATAGAACCATCAATATTATTATTTGTTGATATCAAATTCCATATTTATCGACCTCGTAGTCCAGCGGTATCGAGAGGTACACCCAGACCGGGAGGTCGGGGTTCGACTCGCGGGGAGGGGGAGGCATGCCCAGGGTCGTAAAAGGTACAGGCAAAGGCTGGCGCCGGGCTTAGATGGTGGGCTGCCCGAAAGGTGGTCAATACCTGGTTAAAAAAAAAAAAATTCCATATTTATCGAACTACTCCAAAAAGGTCTGATTGATGATGATTACAAAAAGAGAAAAAAGGTCTGACTGATGACGATCTATCACCAAGGGGAATCGAAGTATAAAATAGAATTAGGTGACTTGCCAGCATTTACGGGCATATTCTTTTATAAATATTAATTATTATAAATATTCATTAATAAATATACTATTAGTTAAAATATCAAAAAAAATATTTATTTTAAAATATATTCTTATCTTTAATCAGTTTTTATTATAATAATTGTATCTAATTAAATAAGAAAACACATAATTGTTAGTAAAAATTTAAGCCAAAATTTTGAAGTTATCAAAATCTCGTAATAAAAAAAATACAATAATGTTAAACCGACCCAACTTTACATATTATACGAATCATTAAAACATTGATTAATTTTATATTTTAAAATATCTCCCATAATAGTTGAATAAACTGATATTCGTGTACACGCACACCAATTAACCTAATGTGCACACTACCACAATCGAATGGT
>OVBX01001105.1:10846-28989 GCA_900406325.1 Erucastrum elatum | reverse complement strand
CCCTTGCCCATGGGTTCTCTTTACTCTTTATCTTAAAAGTTTCTGTTACTAGCTTGATAGTCTCTATTAGTTGTTACTATTCTCACTTTAAAACTTGATTGCACTTGGATTAAGTTAAAACCTGCATTCTCTTTGTTTCAATATCATTAAGGATTGGATTGACATCTTAAATACTACTTTGATTTGTTTAAGGATTAAAAACACTTATCAGCTTACAACTGATTTAATAAAAAAGCATAGTTGACAGGTTCGATTTGATTCGTCTAGCAGACCGATTGTTCAAAGAATTGTTTTTAGTTTGCTTTTGCTCCAAATGGTGTCCAGCTAGACACTAGCAATGTCTTATAACTTATTACGGTTACTCTGGTCTTAAATACTGATCCACTAGGTGTAAAAAATGCATAGACTAGCGTTGAAATTTGGAACTAAGTGAAACAGAGATAGTCAAATTGGATCTAGCGAAAGATACAAAACAATCACATTATTGATAGCGAACTGTCAACTAGTGAAGAACACAAGAAGACATGATGTTAACAAATCGTTGCCTTACTGTCAATGTTTTCTTGTAATAATATAACCGTGGAGAATCTTTTCACTCTTTACTTACTCCGTTTTGGTTTTGTATCTCATTTTATCCGTTAAATTTGATTCGATTCATTATTCGTTTCAATTCGATTTGAAAATTCTGAATATTCGTAGACTTTCAAAAAAACGCAAATACTAAAAGTCATCTGATAAAATCGAAAAAAATCATAAATATTAAAATTTTGAAAAAGTGGATATCTGATCCGATCCGATAATATATAAATACATGTATATCTTGATTATATTTAAAGTTTTAAATGTATAAAATTATATAATTATTATTCTAACATATGATTTGAGAAATTATGTTCACATTATTACTTATATAAAATTATTATAGAAAAGGAACAGAATAATTTATGCCAATTATAAATTTTTTCTTAAGTTTTGTGTTATTATAATTGTTAACTAAGTTATTTTCTTACAAAATATGTAGATTCACTACTTTTTTTAATTTTTATCTTATATATCATGCAAAAACATATTAAAAAAATTGTATCAAATTTTTAAGATTATTTTGTACTAATCAATAAATATGAGATATCCGTAAGTATTCGTAAATATCCGCAAATATCTATTTATTTTGCGAATATCTGTATTTCTCCAAAGCAAAGTAAATCGAAAAATTAGATATCCGTAACATACGAAGCAAATCACAAATACCTTCAAAAATCCGGATGTCCAATATGTGCACATGACTACTTATTTTTTCCCATCTCTTTAAGGATCTTAGTTTCTCCAAAAATAACAATAGTAGGGTGTCAAAAGGAGCTAGCTCGCTCAACTCATCTCAGCTCATGGTGAGCTCATATCTTTCATGTGTTAGCTCAGCTCAGCTCATTTATTATGTGAGCTTCAATATACAAACTCGAACTCAAATCATCTTGATCATAAGTTAAATAAACTAACTCGCAATCAGACATAAGAAAATAAAATTATTAAAACAATTAAAACATAAATATAGAATACTTTTTATATGATAATTTAAAATTTAAAAATTCAAAGAGTTAAAATTTAAATAATGAATAAAACCAAGACCTAATAATATATTAAATCAAAGCTAAATCAATGATCCAAAAATATATTCTACATAAGAGTCTCGTGATGATTTATATTCAAACTCTTTATCTATTCAAATCGTAATGATATATCTTCCGCATGAAAGTCTTAGAAATATTTAGTTTAATATTTTAGTTCTAAATATATATGATACGATGATTTATATCAATATTCTTATACATTTAATATATATCTATTACTTTTGGTTTTTATATTTAAAATTTATAAGATAAATATGATTAATATAGAAACTATTTTTTTTTCTTACACATAAGAAAAATAGAAGTTATCCATATATTTAATACATCTCTATAATATTATTTGAGAATTCAGTTTCCTACGCATCGTGTTCACGTTAACTCTCATATCTATTCAGTTTTCTTAACTCTCACGGTGGTTAATTACATTGATATACTTAATAAATCAAATATATCTATTTATCATTATTAAAATATTTATTTCATTTTATTTTTACTTTTTATTAAGGTTTCCTTTTTCTTTTCTTTTTTAAAATAACCTATATAATAAAGAAAATTTATAAATTTGAAAAAAAAATATCTTTTATATATAGTGTAATTCATAATAAGGAAAGTTCACAAAATAATCTTGATTTTAAAGTAAGGAAATAATCTTCCTTTTTAAAAAATAATCTTAAACAATATAATATATATTTTAAAAGTATTAAGCATTTTATTTAAAACAATACATTTCTAAATTATTACAAAGTAATTTAATAAAATAAACTAAGTTATCTTTAATGAATAAACTTTAGTCTGGTATTTTTTATGTTTCCTTTTTTATATTTTCAAATAAAACATATGATAAATAAAATATTTATAAAACTTAAAAAAATATATTTTCTACATATAATGTGATTTCAGAAAAAGGAAAGTTAATCTTGATATTAAAGTAAACAATTAATATTCCTTTTAAAAATGAATCGATTATGGTTTTAGCAATTTTGTACCTATCATCACTTTATTTTTAAAATTTTATTTTATAAATTAACATATACCAAATTAATAAGTCCTATAAAATTAACATAGTCATGGGGATATTAAACCAGCCAATTCATAAATATATATACACATCTAAGATGAAAACCAGACTAATGCAATGAATACAATAAATATGATTTGGTTGAATTAAATTAGAAATATTTTGACTGAATATATGCAACATAATATATCCACAATGAGTAACTAGACCAATCTAATTTTTTATACAAAGTCAAACATTAAATAGAAAATAATATATTTTCATTTATAGTAATATTTTATACATATAAATTATAGAACGGCTCAACATATTACTAAATAAAATTGAAATTCTCAAATAATAATATAAATATATTAACCAAATATTAAATGTAAGTATATTTATTTATGTAAATTTGAATCGATCAACACTTTATTATAATTTTACTATTTGATTCCTAAAACAACATATATTAAATTATACATGATCTAACTATAAATATATATATATATATATATATATATATATATATAAAAGAAAAGACGTAAACTACATGAAAATAATAAAATTAATCAAAATTTTAATCTGTATAACAAAATTATCTTAGTTGAATCGAAAAAGTAAATGTTATCTAATAAATCCAAATAATAACCAATTAGGATATTATATATCTAAATTATACGTCTAATTAAAATAACATAGTGATATCTTATTATATAAAGCTTAGTTTTCAAAGTTACTAATTAACACGATCGCGACACATGACAGTTATATATTTTAGATTGCGACATGTGTTCAAATACGAAGCCAAATTAATTAATTTTTTTAAAGTAATTATCCTTTTTTTACAAAACCAATATACCAAAATAAATTTGTGGAATATTTAACATTGATTTTATTATTTTCCTACTTTCGTAATAATGAAAAGATAATTTTCTTAAAAAAATCATAAAGATTTTTTTTAAATAGTAACTTTCGTTTTAAAAAAAAAATATAGTAATTGTCCTTTTTTTTACAAAACCTATATACCAAAATAAATATGTGAAATATTTAACAATGATTTTTTTATTTTCCTACTTTCATAATAATGAAAAGATAATTTTCTTAAAACAAATTCGTAAAGATTTTTTTAAAAAATAGTAATTTTTGTTTTATACAAATCCTAAGTACTAAATTAAACTGATAAAATATTTAACATTAATTTTCCTATTTTCCTACTCTCAATAAAGAAAATATAATATTATTAAAAAATTGTAATTATCCTTTTAAAAATATTGACAGAAAAATGTCAAAGACTGTTTAATGTTAAGTTTTCTTTATATACCTAAAAGATTTATTAAAAAGGTAATAGTAATTTTAGTTTTAATAAAACCTATACCAAAACCAATTTTTAAAACTAATTAAAAATAAGCATTTTCCTTTTTAAAATGTCTAAAGGAAATAAAACTGTAAATATTTTTTTTTTTAATTTTAAGTTTTTTTGTTATAATTAACTAAATTTAATTTTTAAAATGTAATTTTGTGTTAAAAAATTTAAAATAATAACATTCAATATTTCATCCGAAATGATTGTGGCATGTGTCAATTAAAAAATTAGGTTGTAATAGGTCAATCAAAACCTGCCATTATGCGAAAATAACTTTTTTTTCTAAAATCATAAATAAATGAGATTTGCAAAATATTTTTTTTCCTTTTTAACCTTAACAAAAAAAATTCCTTTTTTTTAATCCTGACCAGAGAGAATTAAATAGTAATTTTTACTTTAAAATTTAATAATAAACATAATAATAAAAGTTATTTAATTAACTTTAGATAATAAGTCAATAAATTAGCAAGAAAAGTTGTAAAAATATTCTATCTTCTTTGCCTCATCTTTTTTTCTTCAAATAAGTGGTTTTAGTTTGTTTTATCCATATTATCAAGATGCCGACATTAATTACATAGACAAATCTTTATTTCCACGTTAATTATTTGTACTCCTTCCTTACTGTCGCTAATACATAATGATGATAATGATCATTACTTTTTGTTTCATAATATTTTTATTATGATTGCTTATGTGTGTTTGTCCTAGTTATAGTTTTCTAACTAAGATTGTAATTTATTTTGTTACCATGAATTACAAGAAACGATGACTTCGGTAAGTTATTTAATACTAGATTAGTTAAACGAAAAACGTACCATCGTACCGTAGTTTATCTTACTAAAAAGTGGAAAGCAAGAAATTTAAATAAGAACAATGAGCTTATAGGAATTATTTTTCTCTTACTCGATAAGAAGGTAAATATTTTTTAAATTTCTTAAAAATATCTTGAATAGTTGTATTATTAAATATTTAATTTTTTTTATTATATAGGAAAATACTATTCAAGGTTGTGACTATCTTTCTCTTATTGAAAAAATTGGAGATGAAGTACGAGAAAGAGCCATTATTGAAATATGCAATTTTAATATGTAAGATTGCAATAAAATCTACAAAGTTTCAGATCATAAATTTTAGATAATATTGACTGAGAGAACATCAGTTGCATGTTTAATAATTAGTAACCTTCATTTATATACTTCATCGGAGGATTTATGTATAATCAAAAATATCAGATATTATAATTACAATTTTAAAAATAGTTAATTTAAATGTTAAACTTTTAAATTTGAAAATATTTTTTTCCTAAATTCATAAATAAAAGAGATTTATAAAAAAAATTAATCTTTACCAAACATGATTTTTCTGTTTTTTTTTAAATCCTAACCAGAGAGAATTGTAAAATTTAATTAATAATAATTTTTACTTTGAAAAATTAATGATAAATATGGTGCTAAATATTTTTAATTAACGAGAAAATTTGTAAAAAATATTACTGATATTGAAAAAAAGCCTAATCTTGAAAATGAGAACTTTTAAAAATAGTTAATATTAATTGGAAATAATTATTCGATAGGAATTCTGTTTTATTAATCCTAAACAAAACAGAATTGTAAAAGATTATGTAATACTAATTTATTTTTGAAAAATCTTAAAAACTGCAAAATAATATCTGATAGTTGTTTTCGTTTCTAAAAAAATTTAATAAAAGAGATTTGTATCATATTTTTTTAGGTCATGACTAAAAATAAAAAAATATTTGATAATATTTTAAGAGAGAATTTGATGATGAACGTGATATTAAAAATTATATATTTAATAAAAAGTGTAAAATTAGTATTGATACAAATTGTAAAAATAGTAATTTTTAAATTAGTTATTAGTAACTAGAATAATTATTTGATATAATTTTTTTTTTTGAAATTCTAAAGAGAACATACATTTTTAAAAGTGTATATAACAGTCACTTTCTTTTTCTACATCATAATCGAAAAGATAAAAGAGTATTTAATAGTATTTTATTTCAAAATTGTAAATAAATAGAAGATTTATAAAATAGAATGTGTTCACTTTAAAACAAATCCTAACATAATAAACTTTTAAAAACTTATTCAATAAAACATTAAGTTATTACATACGAAAGTGTTTGATGAAGCCATTGACTTGATTGACACTATTTGACTTTTTTTTTTGCATAAGAAAGTATATAGTTTTTTCTCTAATCTAAGTACAAATTTGATACCGCTTCATCTATTAAACATGATTACAAAATACATGTATTAACTTAAACTTATGTGTAACAACTGTCTTTTAACTATAAAATAAATCTCACATAACATATACAAAAAACAATCATTATACTATAATACAATATTTTATTATTTGATGTTTTTTATTAAATTAAAACATCAAAAGAAATCGTTGCAACACAACGGACTCATATCTAGTTTAAAATAAACAATACATATTGATTACAACATAAATAAAAATAACTAAATATTTAAAAAATATTAATAAGTGATTATAATGTAAATAAATTATTATAATATATTTAATTTATAAATATTTATATCCGTGCTTGAGCACGGAAAAATCACCAAGTATAAAATTTAAAACAACCAAGCTCATGAGTTAACTCCTTTTCATTAAAGAACGTTATTAAGCTCGATCATTGAATTTGTTTATTAAGTGAGTTTAAAAAATAAAGGTCATTCTCATGAAAAAATGGAAAATTGAACTAAACTGAGCTAGCTGGTGAGCTATAGCCTATAGGTCATTTTGACGCCCAACAACAACAACCAAAAATCGCCTTTGTGTGTGTTCACATTTTACATGTTAAGAAATTCACCATTTTTAAACCATGTAGAAAGCAAACGCTGAACGCACACATGATTTCTCTTTCCATATACAGTCATTGTGTCGCGTATATTTGTAATTAAAATTTGTTTTTAAGTATTAAATATTATGGTTTTATTTTCTTATAAAAATATGCTGAACATATAAGCACATGCAGAAGAAAGCAACTTGAACTTTTCTTCTTATTCTCATTTTATTAAAAAGAAAAGACAAACAAAAACAAAAAGAAAACTCTCTCTTGTTCTTATTACAACGCTCTTAACTAAAAGGAAGAACCAGTCAACAAGACAGACCTGCATATAAATATCAGCAGTATCGACTAAGGGCAAAGGCATATTCATTTTGGTTAAAAGTGTGAGAGAGAGAGAGATGGAGGATAAGAGAGGACATGTATTGGCAGTGCCATACCCAACGCAAGGACACATCACACCAATCCGTCAGTTCTGTAAACGACTCATCTCTAAAGATCTCAAAACTACTCTCGCTCTCACTACTTTCATCTTCAACTCCATCAAACCTGACACATCTGGTCCAGTCTCCATAGCCACCATCTCCGACGGCTATGACCAGGGCCGCGGCTCATCTTACGACATCCACGAATACCTGAAAACCTTCAAAACCATCGGCTCCAGAACCATAGCAGAGATCATCCGCAAACACGAGACAAGTGATAACCCCATCACTTGTATCGTCTACGATGCTTTCATGCCATGGGCACTCGACGTTGCCCGAGAGTTTGGTTTAGCTGCTGCTCCTTTCTTTACGCAGTCTTGTTCTGTTAACTACGTTTACAATCTTTCTTACATAAACCATGGAAGCTTGAAGCCTCCTGTTAAAGACTTGCCTTTTCTTGAGCTTCAAGATTTACCTTCTTTTTTATCTGTTTCTGGATCTTACCCTGCTTTCCTGGAGATGGTGCTCCAACAGTTTACAAACTTTGAAAAAGCTGATTTTGTACTCGTTAATAGCTTCCAAGAGTTGGAGCTTCATGTTAGATCTCTCTTCATGCTAGATCTCTCTTTCTATTCATGTCCTAACTACTATTTTATGTCCTAATTAGCCTGTTTTCGTTACAGGAGAAGGAGTTGTTGGCGAAAGTTTGCCCTGTGTTGACGATTGGTCCGACTGTTCCATCAATGTACATAGACCAAAGGATCAAATCAGACACTGACTACGATCTGAAACTATTTGATTCGAAAGACTCTGCCTCCTGCATTAGCTGGCTGAATACAAGGCCAAAAGGTTCAGTGGTGTATGTAGCATTTGGGAGCATTGCTAAGCTGAACAATGTGCAGATGGAGGAGCTTGCTTCAGCAATAAGCAACTTCAGCTTCATGTGGGTTGTCAGAGATTCAGAGGAGGCACAACTACCGTTAGGGTTTCTTGAGACAGTAGATGAAAACAAGAGCATGGTCTTGAAGTGGAGTCCTCAGCTTGAAGTTCTATCAAACAAAGCTATTGGTTGTTTCTTGACTCATTGTGGCTGGAACTCAACTATGGAGGCATTAACTTTTGGAGTTCCCATGGTAGCTATGCCTCAATGGACTGATCAACCTATGAACGCAAAGTACATACAAGATGTGTGGAAGGTTGGAGTTCGTGTGAAGATAGACAATGAGAGTGGGATCGCCAAGAGAGAGGAGATTGAGTTTAGCATTAAGGAAGTCATGGAGGGAGAGAAGAGCCAAGAGATGAAGGAGAATGCAATGAAATGGAGAGACTTGGCTGTGAAGTCACTCAGTGAAGGAGGTTCTACAGATATTAACATTGACACATTTGTATCAAAGGTTCAGAGCAAATAAGTTTATCATATGCAGTATCTCTTCTACATTGTCTTGTTGTGTCAACCTTTCATTCTGTGTAATCTTTAAGTTGATTCTTCATTTTCTTAAGTATATTATTATATTAATAATCCCTTTCACATAAACCCTGGAAGTTTGAATCTACTCATCAAGGATTTGACTTTGCTTGAGCTTCAAGATTTTCCTACTTTTTCATCACCATACTGGATCTCACCTTGCTTACTTTGATGGTGCATCAACAGGCTGATTTCATAGTTAATACCTTCCAGGAGGTCGACCTTCACGTTAGTTCATGTCTTAAAAAATCAGTTTCTGCCCCTTAATTCGTCTCTAAATTACTCTGCTTTGCCCTACTTCCTCACTTAATTACACTATTTTTTGTCCCAAATACTCTGATTTTCGATAATTACTCTGTTTTATGTCCTAATTACCTTTTTTGCACTGCCTACCTGTTTTATTCCCCACCTGCTAGTTCATGTCCTTATGTTTTCCTGATTTCATTGAACTAACTCTGTTTTCCCGAATTCATGTCCTAAGAACTATTGTCTTAATTACTCTGTTCTGGCTTTTCCCCTGTTCTTTTGCCCTAGTTGTTCTGTAGATTCAAACTTCCAGGGTTTCAGTAAAAAAATAGTAACTAGTCATCTACTCGGTTTTACTGCACTAGTTACTATATTTTTTCCCCATGACTACTGTCTTTTTTTTGGTTTGGTCAGAACGTTCCTTCAATGTAATTAGACCAACAAATCAAAGCAGATCTTTGTGACAAAAAAAAAATCAAAAATCAAATCAGATCTAACCTCTTATACTCAAGGCGACAAGGGTCAATCGTACATATAGCGTTTGGGATCATGGCACAACTTAGAAATGTTGAGATGGAAGAGTTTGCTTTGGCGATAAGAAACTTCAGCTATATGTGGGTGGTCAGAGCTTCAGAGGAGCCAAAGCTCTCATCAGGGTTACTTGGATCAGTGGATAAAGACAAAGGGTTTGGTTTTGAAGTGGAGTCCCAGTCCCAGCTTCAAGTTGTATCAAACATGGCTGGAACTGAACCATGGAGGCTTTGAGTTTTGGGGTTCCCAAGATGGTTATGCCTCAGTGTACCAATCAGCAGATGAATGTTTGCGAAAATAAAACTGATCTGTGCTAAAATTTTAATCATTACTTTAAAGGTTGAAACCATAGCTTCGAATACAAAGAATCATCAAACATCGAAACTAGTAGCAACCTAAACACAAAACAAACAAGTAGCAAGTATGACGACATCGTTCACAGATTCATCTTGCATAGACAAGGAGCAACCGGGACAACATCACTTCGGGTAGCCATCTATATATCATGTCATAAGTATGTCTCTCTTCAGACAAGGAGTGAACGGGATGACGACATCGTTAGCTAATCCGTTTGCATTACTACAGGAAGCCTGAGCCGGTCGGTTCACCAGTTGCAAGGCGAGATTCACGTTGTCCATTACAATACCGGTACATGGTTTCTCCTTACTGCAATCCAACTTAACCGCCACATCCGTACTCGATGTCCCGCGTATATCTTCATATCTCACATTTGATACTTCAACTCCAGATTCCTGTACATACAAATTAAAATGACTCAATATATTGAATTAACGGTATAAGATATGATTAATTAATTTCCTTTTACCTGTTTAGGGCAAGGTTTGTAAAAACAGTAGTGTTGGTCTATGATGATCGGGTTCTTGACCATCCTCATATTAATATGCTGAAAAACAATGTTTCTAGCAAAACTCTTGCTATTTTTGGCCCATGTCTTGATCCTAACTCCGTTACTAGTTGCCGTGAAATCCACGTTACTGACAGTCACGTTCTCCACCCCTTGCTCGTCCTCTGCTATCCCAAGGCTTCCGATACTGTATAAGAGTATCTACATATTAGAGACGTTTGTAATATAAAGTAACTTGTATGGCAAGAAATAATACTTTTTTTTACCTGATACCGTGGCCTGGACCGCACTGGATGCCTTGTATGGAAACATGAGAGGATCCTGGACCGATGGAGATGCAATCGTCACCGGTTCCAATTCTCGAGTTAGTGACACTGACTGAGTGAGATGATTGGATGTGAATCCCATCGGTGTTAGGGCTATCAGCAGCAGCAGAAACTTTAACGCCGTCAATGTTCACGTTATTGCAACTGTTGATAACTATGTGAAATTTCTGGCTGTTTATCGAGGTTAATCCGTTGATATTGATGTTATTCGATCCACTAAACAACAAAGACTGCAAAAACATTTGACAAAAGTTTATTAATAACAAACGGTATGTATCAAGAAAGTTTATTCATTTCTTGTAACTCAAGCATACCTTTGCACCAGTTGGGCAATTGCTACCACCATTGTTCTTGCAATTCCACAAACTAGAACCTTGTGCGTCAAGTATTCCACCATAGATTGAAACATCAGTGACGCTCTCGAACCAGATCCACTGTTCTGAGCTTGAGATAAACCTGTAATCTTCTGAAGCAATCATTGATCCGGCTATGCGAATAGATATTGGAGCATCTGTACACTTTTTGCCTTGGAACACAAGGTTTCCGACCAAGAACCGTCCTTTTGGTACGATAATAGTTGTAGGATTAGCGGAGGCACAAGCTACTTGCCATGCGGCTAAGAAGGCTTTGGATGAGTCTGTTGAGCCATCTGGTTTAGCTCCGTAAGTTAAGACGTTGATGAATGTGGTTGGAATCGGTTTGGCTAGTGATGAGATTATGATGAAATTAAGAAATATGAGAACGAAAGGAAGAAGAAGACATGATGTTTTGTAAACCATTTTGTGTGTTGTTTTCCAGAGAAGTTTGGTTTCTTGAAGATGAAGGATACTGCAGAAGAAGGTATATGAGAGGAGAATTTATAGGAAGTTTTTTGGAAATTTTTTATTTTATTTTATTAATCTATGATTGTGTCAACTTGCAACCCACATTCTGTAATATAATATGACTAATTTGTGAGAATTTTAAAATACGAATTATCCGCAAGATAAATTTCCATGTACGACAGCATTGGCGGTAAAGGTAAACGGTGTATGAAACTAGATTAATCAAATTTACAGAGACTTATGAATGATTTGGGGTTTATTGAATAGTTAGTATGATTAACTGATGAATATTTAATTAACTATGGAAATATGAATCTGGTATCCCTTTTGCTAGATTAATCAAATATTAGAAAATGAAGAAAATTTGGTATTTTTTTCACGGCTTTTCGTATCTCTATATATGATTGTGTTTCACTTGTATGTATTTTTGCTGTTATTATCCCAATATGAACTAAGTTTACTATATTAGTGAATTCACTACGTTTTCATCATGTATAGAAGGTTTACGTGCAACTCCTAAACTCCCTGGTGAATAACAGAGAATCTAAGTCATTCGAATTGCATACGAAGATGATAATTTGTATGACATGTTTGTTTGCTTTTAAGTAAGAGTGATTAGCGATAAAAATATCTTTTTTTTTTCAAAAAACACGTTATAAACTTCATGGTCAGTGAACTAATGGTTGATTGCTAGACTTTAGCCAAAACAAAATTAGGGAAATTTGAAAAATAATGGTTGATATTTAGACGAAAGTGGGTTTACCAATCAGGAAACGATGGACATTTTTTTTGATAATTATGAATAAGAAACCTAGAATAATTCGGCTAACCCAACCATGTGGAGATGCACATTCAAAACATTACATGAAGAAAGTACTATTAAATATATTAATTGTAAAATACAGGAAACATGCATTAAACAAAGGATGTATCATTTTCTTGTGGTGCCACGAGATTCGTATACCGTATGCGTTAAATTTACACTTCATTACGTAAGATTCAGTTTCTTGATTTTTTATACAAGTAATATCTTTGGTGCATGTTAAAAAAAACTTGCTTTTGGCCAGCAAAATCAAAATTGTGGACTACCTTCAGTGAAACAAAAAAGATCTATTTAACTCTCATAGAGTAAAATTAAATGTATTAATACCAAGTGATAGTTATTAATGTCTATGAGTATTCCACTTTCAAATTTAAAAGTTGAATTACAGTGCAGAAGTGTCTTAAAATCATTAAACGTTTGCTTTACATAGAAGAGTAAAATACGGAGCCACTAGAACAATACATGCCTCATTTGTCAAACGAAACAAACTAGCCACCTTGGTTAGTTGGTTATACAAACACAAGGAAATGGCGCGAAATTGAGGAGGCTTGTCTTGTAATATCTTTATTTTTTTTAAATATAAATTCTAACTGCAAAAAAATTAAAATATAAAAATTTAAAACCTATAATTCAAAAAGAAACTTTCCAAAACATGTAAGTTTTTGAAGTTAATAATAAATTAAGCCAACAACACAACTTACACAACACATATCAAAACCATCAATGGTTGCAAACTTGCAATGGAATCTACTACAAAGCAAGGCCAGGCTCTAGGCTCAAGTCAAGTGTGCCTTCAACCGCCACAGGCTCATGCATTTTAACTAATTACATCAGTGTGATCCCGAGCCATAGGTATTGGAATATAAACAAGGAAACTAGCTATAATTTACAATATCACTACTTATAAGCTTTTAAGTGATCTTATATAATACTTTGTTGTTGTCAAAGGCAGTTTGGCTGAAGAAACCTGGCTTCGATTCCTCCAGCGTGAACACAAGCCGATGCAGCCGGTTTATTCTGATACGTTAGCTTCACATCCTCAAGTCTAATTCCGGTACACGGTTTCTTTGGACTACAATCAAGTTTCACTCCAACTTCAGTCGCCGATGTTCCATGTATATCTACGAACAACACATCGCTGATTTTGATACCAGAAACCTGAATAAATAAATAATTACGAAAAATATGATTAAACTCTAATGTCAAATGTAATTATATAATTAAATTAACTAAAGTACCTGGCCAGGACAATTTTCGTTACGAGGACAATAGTTTTGGTCAATAAGGATTGGGTTCTCTACGTTGTTCATTACACAATGTTGAAAACGGATGTTCCTAGCGAATCCACTACTGGGCCTGGCCCATGATTTGATCCTCACTCCGTTGTCTGTTCCGGTAAACGTCACCGTTTTAACCGTCACGTTCTGTACACCTGCCTCCACGCTATCTTTCCCGAGGCTCCCAATGCTGTAAATGCAATATTCCACCAAAATGTTTTGTTAATTCTGATATATAAATATATATAACAGTTTTTTGAAATATGGAGGCTAAAGTATGTGATCAAAACTAGCGCTATGTTTAAATTACCATGACATTATACAATATGAATATATGTATGTAGATATGTTTACCTGATGCCGTGACCAGGACCACATGCAACATTTTCAATCCATAAACCATTAGTTCCTGGACCGATAGAGACACAGTCATCGCCGGTGGAAATTTTTGTATTGAAGATAGAGACGGTGGAGGAAGACTGAACGTGGATACCGTCTGTGTTCGGGCTGTTTCCTGCGGCTAATATTTTAACTCCTTGGAGCCTTACGTTGTTGCAACCGTTGATGACGATGTGGAACATCTGGCTGTTGAGTGACGTAAGCCCCGAAACGACGACGTTGCTTGAGCTCTGAAACCCTATTGTCTGTTGATTCACATGATAATAACCGTCCCATTCATCAATTAGATTATATATTAATATATGCATGGCATGGTTGGTCACTTGATCCATGTGAATTGGGAACGGTGAGATATAGTTTAAGAACTCGTTAAAACTTTTTTTGTAACTTAGGCTTTCAACTCTCGTTAAAACTTCATAATTCAGAAAAGTGTATCCTTAATTATATAATTCCTGGAAATGTCATTAGCATTGCCACTAATAAGCTGAACGGCTATTCTATCAGTTACTTTTGCTTTCATTATTTATTTTTTCTTTTCGATAGTATAACCAAGTTTAATAATCCTACATCCTGTCATTCTGTAAATTTTAGTTTTCATTTCTTGAAATGATATCAACATTCTTAACAACAACAAAAAAATGACGCTACATACCGTGGCTCCGCTAGGGCAATTCTTGCCGGATTTCTTACAATCCCATAGAGAAGTTCCTTGAGCGTCAAGAACTCCACCGTAGACGGTGACGCCGTCGATATGCTGGAAAAAAATCCAGTAGTCTTCATTTCCGATAACTCTATAATCAGCCGGTGCCACCAACGTCCCGTCGATACGGAACGTGACGGGCTTAGGCTTGCATTTGGAGCCGTCGAAGTTTAGGCTTCTCAACAAGAACCGGCCTTTAGGAACTACAATGGTAACTGGACGAGACGAGGCACAAGCGGTTTCCCAAACCGCCAGAAACGCTTTAGTTGCGTCTGTCTTTCCGTCTGGTTTAGCTCCGAAAGACAAGACATTGTAGGATTGAGCAGAACACGAGGAGATGAAGAAGAAGAAGACGAAGAGGACAAGAAGCGAAGCCATTGTATGTCGTTAACGTACGCTTGTTTAGAGATACTTAAAGAGAGAAGAGTGGAGTAGTGCGGTAGTGGTGCTGGTGTGGGAAGTTGTAGCGGTTATGGAGCACATTTATAGTGTTTGTGATGTATATGAAGAGATGTTGTCGTTTGTAAGTTAGATTTTTTTTATTTACTAAGTTTTGGAAAAGAAAACTGATTATTGGATTTGGCATGAACATAAGCAACCTTTTGAATGAATAAGAAAGGGATAAGAAATTATGTGACAATTTCTTTTGCATGATTGTTATTGTTCATTCATTCAAAAGGTATCATACAAAATATATATCCAAGATCTGTTGTCATGTTAAAATGGAATATTAGGTTCATATACAATATAGATGAAAAATATAATTAGAGAGCGAGCTAAAAAGATGAAAAATAAATAAACATGATAAACAACATTTTCTCAATGCACTTTTAGCTCTGGATGTTAAAGATTTCAAACATTCATCCGAGTTAAGTCCTGAATTTATAAAAGAACTATTGTTAGCATAATACAATCTTATATTTTACATAATTTAGTTAATTTGTTGAGAAGTTTAAAGAACATCGATCTTTTATTTTTTTTTCAATTTAAAAACGCCTACCTTTTTGTTCTTTACAACGCAAGCAAAAACTATATCTTTGAAAATAAGTTTATATAAATAATATCTAGTTTGTGACAAAAATAATAATATCTGGTGTGAAAGAGAAATCAGGAGAAGTAGAATAAAAGATAGAAAAGTGAAAATTCCAGTGCTTAAAATATTTTTATTGGAGAAATACACGAAACAACGTACGTGGAAATGCGAAGAGTTCGTTAATTCATGAGAAGAACACGCAAAGTCTTTGCACTTTTGGCTGCACCTCCAGCGTGATGATCACGCTACATCTAATAGTGTATTAGCGTCTAGCGACGATCACGAGTATGGATAACAAATTCGTTTTAGACTTTTGATGAAATGGTTTTTTCCTCGTGAAGTTGCTTATATGATTACAGTTCAAAAAAAAAGTTGCTTATGATTATTAATGTTTCTCTAATCATGCTCAGGTACTAAAGTTTCCGTTCCGTACTAAACGTCTGCACAATGTAGATTATTATATCCATTATATTATAAAGTTGATCTTGAGAGTATTTGTTTCAATTAATGTCTTGAAAGAATTCTTGCACCTGACCCATCAGAATCCGTGGGGAAAAGTAAAGATGAATTCCATATAACGATGGAGACAAACAACTAAAGTGACACTTAGAAGGGTAATTAAGTGATAATGTGATGACTGATATACAATAAAACCTCTATAGATTAATAATGTTAAGATTTTGAAATTTTATTAATTTATAAAAATATTAATTTACAGATTTTTCTTTTTATAGATTTGTTATATTTTTGAATAAAATAAAAATATTTAATTTGACCATATATAGATTATTTAGATTTTAGAAGTTTGACTTTCATATTGTTTTATTATCTTATTTAGTGTATATTTTTATGTTTTATAGACTTGTTATGAGGTTTTTGATATAATTTTACTAAATATATCAAAATATATTGAAATATTAAGAAAAATAGAGATATTTTCATTGTGAATATTAAACCAATAATATAATATTTATTTTGTACTTATATAAAAAATTTATAGACATATTATTAATTTATGATTTTAAAGAGAATATATACTTATATGAAAGTTTTAAAAATATTATTATCTTATTATTTTATCAATTTATGTCATATTTTACATCAGTTCAAACTAGAACCGGCGAAATTTATTAATTTATAGAAATTATTAATTTACAAAGTATTAGTTTATAGAATATATACTGTAATTCTATTTGCTTTCATAACGTCATCAGTTGCATAGTTTCTTATTTATAATTTCATATACATGAAAAGGAGAAAAACCAGAGTAATTACATAATATTGAAACCTTAATAAAAACATAATCATAGGGATTGTGATTGAGATGAAATCATATTTTTATACCCTTTCCCTTTATAGTAAGTATGATAATAAAACCAAATAAGAAGTTTTAGGTTTGAAAACTGCTAACTTGGTAACAGTTCGTTAAATTTATGTTTTCTAATATGTGGGATAGTGACTAGGCAACTCTTTGAAAAAGAGAAACCAGGGATTGAGATCATTTTTCTGTTTTGTTCCTTTCCTATAAAACAAACGGATTCAATGAACAAATGCAGAAACGAAAGAGGATCGTATAATGGTTTTGAGTGAGCTTAGATCTCAATACAAATTCTTATTCGAATTTTACTGGTCATTAGAGAATTAACATTTCAGTATCGTCAGAGACATGATACCGACATGTGGATCGATAATATAAGCTGTAAACATAGATCGACAACGGTTACTCTCAACCTGGCTATGAACGAATCGACACTCTGGATAGATGCACAACAATCTATAATTCAGAAGATTCATACGTTAGTGACATCTGAAACGGATTTACCGGCTAGACCGGGAAGATAGTGTTTTACGGATGGTTCTTGAAAATTGAGAAATACCTTTTCCGGCCAGGGATGGTATAGTACCTAAGAAGAATTTGAGGGTTTATTAGGAGCTCGAAATACAAGGGCAAGTCAATCACCATTACACACAGAGGTAGAGGCACTGATATGGACAATGGAATGTATGAGGAATTTACGGCAATATAATGTTACTTTTGCAACGGATTGTTCTCAATTGGTGAAGATGGTTTCGGAACCAGAAGAATGGCCGAAGTTTGCAAGCTACTTAGAAGACATCAGAAGTCTTAAAAGAAGTTTCTACAGCTCGGAGATTATTCATATACCAAGGACGGAAAAAAGGCGGATAACTTAGCACGTGGTGTGAGGCAACATACGTCGTTTACCGTCCATATGGATACAGAGCAACCAATTTGGTTTACAGAGTCCACATGAGTCTGTAATCTTGCCGACAAAAAAAAAACATGTGATTAGTCTGAATCCGTTTCTGTGAAGACCATGATACCTCTGTATAATTCAAAAAAAAAAAAACAAATGCAGAAACAATCCGTCAAATTTAACGTATATATATATATATATATA
>OVBX01001105.1:0-10827 GCA_900406325.1 Erucastrum elatum | reverse complement strand
ATATATATATATATATATATATATATATATATATATATATATATTTCTCTTTTACGCTTGAGTGTACCTTATTTCGTATATCAGAGCATCTCCAATGGTTAGCTTTATTTTTTGCTTCAAAAATGCATTTTATTCAAAATGAAGCAAAAAATGAAGCATACTTTCTCTAATGGTTTGTTTCATTTCTTTCTTATAAAAAGAATATTCCAACCATATTCTATATCCACTTTATCATTAGTTATTAATAACATATTATACTTTTTCATATTTACTAATTTTACTCAATTATTTTGTTTTAACAATAATCCAACACAATTATTATTTAATATAGATTCAACACTATCATATAAAATTTTTATTACATAACATGGATAAACAAACACATAACACCAGTTTTTTTGTAAAAAGAGACATCTTATATATTTTTTTCTTTAAATGATCAATAAAAGTTTTAGTAGTAAAATGTGAGCTTATTTATTTTCCATTATTTTTAATTGACTTAAAGTTCTTAAAAATAGATATTCTTATGTTTTTCAATATAAATATCCACTTAGATGAAAAGAATAATCAAAATTTTAAAAATGATTGGATAACATTAACGTAGATAGTTTATTTCGGTAATGAATATTCTTTAAATGATCAATAAAAGTTTTAGAAGTAAAATGTGAGCTTATTTATTTTTCATTATTTTTAATTGACTTAAAGTTCTTAAAAATGAACATTCTTATGTTTTTCAATATAAATATCCAATTAGATGAAAAGAATAATCAAAATTCTAAAAGTGACTAGATAACATTAACATACATAATTTATTTCTGTAAAAGATAAAAATAAATAAAAGTTAAGGACCAATTTATAATTTAGAAATTTCATTTTTAAAAATGAAGTAATGAACAATATTGTTTCAAATTTGAAGCAGTACTGTTCATTGTTTCATTTTAAAACAAGAAATGAAACATCAATGAAGCAAATGTTGCTTCAAAATGAAACAAAAAGTTGAAAATAAAGCACCGTTGGAGATGGCCTCACAAGGTAGCAACCAAGTGGTTTAAGCCTTTTGCTTACATATCCTACATTTTTTTTTTGAACTTAACACATATCCTTCATCCTTAGCAATATTGTTGATTCAAATCGGTAACTTAAACACGAACAGATCGTTGGTTGAAAAAAAACGAGGAACCTAATATTCAACGGTAACGCTCACGTTGGCAATGCTTGTTACCTATGTAAGGGCACCTACATTAGAGGTTCAGAGAGAACACAAATTGATATAATAATCATAAAACTATGAACCTGTATCATCGAAGTTCACTGCCATGACCCTGCATCGTTACTGTTCTGCAGGCTCCACGACACGTGACGATCCGTGATTGGATCGATAATAATTTTTTTTTTTAAATCAAACCAAAAGAGAAAATAAAATAATAAATAATGTTGCATTGAGGATCTAAAGGGTGAGGTTCACCAATCCTGGTGGCCTAATATGCATGGTGTTTTGAGGCGAGTGGGGACACAATATCAATGCACGTGGCCAGTTATAATAGCAAAAGATTGTCTTGACCAAACATTTTTTTTCTTAAAACAAACCTTGTTCTTTGGCCAAAAAAAAATCAGAGATTATACTTTTATAGGAGGAATACAAAAACTATTACTAGTGAAAATTCAATAAATATATAGAAACGTTTTGAACTTTCGAGTGAGAACTCGATTTTTATCTAAATAAGGAACGATTATTTTCATGTCATGTAAATATGTTAAATAGCAAAAGAAAAGAGTTTATTCGAAGGTCAATAATCAAATTATTCATGAAATATGTGATATTGTGTTCCCACTCACCATAAATGATCATCCACGTATGTTAGATGATACGACCATACGAACAAAGCTACATTATCAATCTCCGAGTAGTTTTTTTTTTTTTTGAAACTCAGTATCCGAGTAGTTTGTGTAAAATTAAAATTAGTCTCTTGATTCTCTTCTGAAATATATGTGATGTTAAAGGTTAACGATGGTGGAGTGGAGCAACATGGTTACGTTACGGAACGTGACAAGTGGAAAATAATACGGAGGAAATATAGGGCTAATTTCTTTACAGAGAAGAAGAAAAGAATTCGGGCCAATGATCACACCGAAAGGTTATTTGAATCTTCCATAAATTAAAGCTTTGAATGGTGACCGGAATGGAGAGAAATAGTCAATTTCTTATCATTTTTTTAAAACTCAGCATTTACAAAGAATAATTTTTTTTCTCTTTCTCTATTCTTTTTTTGTAGAAAAATAAAAAATAAAATTATTTCTTATTGGATCTGAGAAGAAACAACTATTACTTTTCATTCATGCTTTTTTATTACTATACTTTCCTTTTCTAAATGTTATCCTTTATACTTCGAATGTTTTCTTAAGTCAAACATTTGATCAATCATATTTTTCAAGTTCATGCACTTCAATTGACGTGCTAATGGAGAGTCAATATAAGAAATATAAGATGAAATGATGAATTACGTTATTAACAAGTCGAATATACTTTTTCCAGTAATTTCTTAAATAATCAAGGTCAATGGAAGGATCATAATGCGCCGTATTAATACTAGTTGCATGTTCAAGTTCGAAGTTGAGTGTGACTTAATATTTCCTTATGCCTAGATGAATGGTGCTCTTCAAACTTGCGTACGTAAAATAGGATAAGCTTGCAGACCGATTAACCTCTAACGCTTAGTCGTATGCGCAAACACTTAAATAGGACCAGACAGATATATACTTTTATCCGGACGAGGTAGTCCAAGTGGCAGGACGGGATTTGGGTGGCAAACACCATCCGGGTTCGATTCCCCCCCCCCCACGCGGAAACTACTCTGCCTCGCTCTGGACACCAAAGCGGTACTGGGTTCGATCCAGCCCAAGTAAAGCCTTCCCGGGTGAAGCGGACCGCTGCCTGACCGGACCCAGGGAATGACCCGCGAAGCGGGGAACCNCCCGCGAAGGGGGGAACCCTGGATTAAAAAAAAAAAAAAAAAAAAGATATATACTTTTAGATAAAATAGAAATATAAAAATAATATATACATTAGTTTTAAGAAACTAAACATAAACATATATTTTTCAAATATTGTTTTATGTATAAAAATACATACATTTTCAAATATGTAAATATTTAAAATTGTTGTTCAAAACAAATATTTAAAATCATATTTTTTTTAAAAAGTGTTTAAATATATATAGTGTTTCAAAAAAAAATTAATATATAAAGATGATAAATTTAAACTTAAAAATATTTTGCAAAAAAATTAAACTAATAGCTATAATCATATAAGTACATCAAAATTATAATAATATTAATAAGATATGATAACCAAGTGGTCATGGAATATTGATAAAAAGCTCGTAACTGGGAGTACCACCTTGGGTTTGATTCTCTCAGACCATTCAGAATGTCTTAAGTGGTAAAGAAATGCGGATACTGCGAACCTCGTAGTGATTAGTCTTTGCATTTAAAATATCTTTGCAATTATATTACGGTTTTTTAAAAAATGATAATATAAAAATAAGATATATGATAATATTTTTATTGTTATGTTTGCGAATATTAATGATTAAAATTTATCTATGCATCCATGTTTACCTCCATAATGTCTGTTTTAATGTTATTATACGTCTGGACTATATAAATTTGCATAAAACAATGTATAACATAACAATGTATAACTTGAAAAAAAATGTATAACTTGAAAACGAAAACGTACGGTACCGTCTAAAACCCCAGTTTTGAACACATGATTATATATCTGATTCTTATGACCATGTACTATTGATTATATTTCAAGTTAGACTAATCATTACCCAGAGTTAAATTTGAAAACTCGTTAAAAACAAAATGAATCTGAAAACTCGAGTCAATGTGGTAGTCAAGAAAAGTCCCAAGAATCCAAGACAGATGGCCTCCATGTCAAAGCTTCTTCTGGTGTGACCATAACCGATAGCACGTTTCAAACCGGAGACCACTGTGTCTCTATCGGTCGGGGAACTCGTAACCTCTACATGTCTAAACTCAACTGCGGTCCAGGCCATGGAATCAGGTAAGACAACTAACAATAATTCGGAGAGCAAGATTCCAATATTTTACTGATTATATTATATTACTGTGTGGTAGTATATTGACTCTAATAGGGATCGGAAAGACGCTAATGAGGTTGGTGAACAGAATAATGAAGCTGAGACTGTAACACATTTAGAAATATATCCAGCAATTCGAATCAAGGATTCATATCCTTTTTTTTTTCTTGAACACACAACGATTCATATCCTTAAATCTTGAAAATCGAACAAATAAAATCAAAACTAAGCAAAAAGACTGAACCAATCCAAATGATCATTCTAAACTTACATACATAATATAATATTACCTCAAAACATTATGGATGTTAAAAGTAAAAGAAATTAAAGAGCACAATTAAAGTTGGTATCTGAATGTAAAATACAAACAAGTGAGCGTTGGTATATTCTACAGTTTTAAGTAGGTTCGTACTTTGTGTATATTTACTGATGCCTTGATATACAAGTCAACGTTTGTTGTGGCCACTCCGGGTCTCTTCTCCCGTTGACGAGTTACTACTGTTCTTCTTTCCACTCTGGCACTTGTATGAGGTCGTCGCGTCTCCTTCAATCTTGTTCCCACTTTGTGACGTGTAGGAACTGGTATCTCCTTCGTTCTTCTTCCCACTCTGAAACATGCAAGAGCTTGAATCTCCTTCATTCTTTTTCTGAGGTTTAGAGCTTGAATCTCCATCACCATCCTTTTGAGACTTGGAGCTCAAGTCTCCATCATCCTTCTTCTGAGACTTGGAGCTAGAATCCCCATCACCACTCTTCTTCTGACACTTGGAGTTGGAATCTCCATCACCCTTCTTCTGAGACTTGGAGTTGGAATCTCCATCGCTCTTCTTTTGAGACTTGGAGCTGGAGTCTCCTTTGTTCTTCTTCTGTGACTTTGAGCTGGAGTCTCCATCACCCTTCTTCTGAGACTTGGAGCCAGAGTCTCCTTTATTCTTCTTTTGAGACTTGGAGCCAGAGTCTCCTTCGTTCTTCTTCAAACCAGTGGATTTGGAGTTAGATGGGATGGAGTCAACCCTAAGATTCTTAGCCGAGAAGCAGTGACGAACATGGACCTTATGGCACACAGACTCAGTTGAACAACGTCCTTGCACATTCACCACAAGTATTGCTTCTTTATCCCACGTGTCCTCACACCACCAATTCTCAGGAATCCCATCTACAAACTCCTCCAACGTATGAAACTCCTCATGGTGAACCGTGACCTCCACGGAACTATCCGGTTTTATAGTTCCTGCTGCTGGCATCACCTAAAAAAAGACCAAAACACTTAACAAGACAAGTCTTAAGAGAATCTTGATCAAGACTTTGATCCGTTGTTACCTCAAGCCACCGTGGGAAACCGAATGAGAGAAAAGGATGCAACTCCAACTTATCTTCATCTTCTCCCAACGTACTATGACCTTCGCATAAGATCCTGAACACAGCGGTCTCCTTGACACATTTGTTGGTGATGCGAAGCACGAAGGTATCTTGGTTCTGGAGAACAATGTTGTTGCTGCTAAGAACTGTCTCCGGAACATAACGTAGGTCGTTAAGCAACGATATGACTTTCTCATTGGTCCTGATGATCCTCCCAAACTCTTGTCTCCTTACTGATCTATCAACATGCTCTATCTTCACATGGAATTTGCAACGGACAGGTTTGTGATCGCTCTCTGTCACGTCCATACAAGCATCATACCTGTCCATAACAGGCGCCATACAAAAATTGTTATGTTAATTCTTGATAAGTGTTTTAAATCTCAATGCACTATTAAAAGTGCTTTTAGTAGATAAGATGGCTTTCATAATGGGAAAAGTAGAATCGGATTTTGAGGTTGTATGAATCTAACTAGTTGTAAATTAATCAGTCATATAATCAATATACAGACTTGAAAATTGGTATTTGTCTTAATCTGAGTTTTTTCTCTCAATATTTTTGCTTTCTTCCTAGTTAACTCGTGTTAGTTCTCAACATATTAGAAAACTCTTGAGAAGATGAGAGTTTTAATATTTGTAACAAGCAAGAAAAGCTTACATCATGATAGAAGCAACAACTGGACAGTCTAGACTGCATTCAGATTCTGGACTCGTGCGTGTATCTCTGTATATTACTCTATCACACCATGCAGGAATACGCTTTTTCTCACCAGAATCATAACCTGAGGAAGAAAGGATTGATGAGAAACTTTATACCATATAAAATGCTACAAAAACGTGGATACAAATGTGGTTTATGTATACCTCCTAAGCCAGGTCTGTGTCTTTCAAACTTATAAGTTGGAGGGAAAGTGATGATGGCTTCACGCATTCCTTGGAAGACTTTTCCAGCTTTCATCTCTGCTCTGAGCTGATCTTTTTCTCTAAGCCAATCAAAGCTTCTTTGTGAGACAAAGTCTCTAGCTTCATCATATGATATATCAAAGAGCCTGTAGTTGAAATCACCAAAAAATACAACCATGTCTGCCTCTGCTAGGTCTTGTTTTGTCTCTTCCGTGTTGACGATTACATTCTGCAAAAAAGTTTGATGAGTGTAAGGCAAGCAACAACACTAGACATGATGAAGGACAAGTAGGATGCTTACATTTGCACTCTTTGTGGTATGAGAACATGTAGTCACACCAGCTGCAAAAGGTTAAAAGACATGAAATAGATACTTGATGATGCCTTCAGTAAAGAGAAGAGATTTGAAAAGTGGACATAGAAATATATACCAGCTGGTGCATTATTAGCATTTGATGACCTTGAAAAGGACATTGTTTTGTAGATGTGATCAAAATCAGCATTTCTGCGGTTTACAGCTTCTAGATGTGCAGCCAAGTGACAGTTTATGAAGCACATGATCCTATCAAAAACTCTAATTCTCAACCCAACTCCTCCCTAACATACAAAAATAAATCAAGTAGCTTGTCTTGTACAAAACGCTAGAAGCAACGGCAATGAAACATAAGAAATACATACCTTGTTACCAATTGCACGTCCGAAACCACATGGAACTGCTGCTACATCAATGTCACCAACATGTGTTCTCAGATTCTTCCTCACCCTGAATTAAAATCAAAACATTTTAGGACACCACATGGTTACTTGTTACACTGGATAGTTTTAAAACTCACCAAAGTGATATGAGCAAACCAGCTAACTGCCTTGATCCCATGCGTTCAAAGACTGCTTTCTCATCTAAGGTCTTCCCTATTGTGTCTATCCAGTACTGCCCTATTGAACTCCCTTCATTGCCTCCTACCTAATATAGAAACAAAAAGAGGTTAAGCATTACATAACTAAGCTATTTTCTCTTTCAACTACTGTCTCACCGATTCTTTAGCTGCTGACATTGCCAAAAAACCAGCACCCATCTCTACTTCTTGTAAGCCTACAACAAGAATACCAACATCTGACGCTACAGAGCCTAACCAAGACATAAGTGCATCATGTGAAGCTTTTCCCTGTCCAACATTCCATGAACCGATCAAAATCCTAACACTATCTGTCTGTGCATATGTACGTTCTTGTTCAGACAGTTCTGATCTAATTATCCCATCAAGGGGTCCAGGAGAAATCACATGCCATCCACGTATACCACCATGAGTGGCTAAGCTGAAAATGTAACCATTAGCTGCTGCCATCTTTATCACTGCGTTATTATGTGCAACCCATCCTGCTATTAGATTGCCTTCAAGATCAATGATCTGGATGTGACCACTAACATAGCCAATGTATATTCTTTCCCCAAAAGTGCAGAAACACAACACAGCACACTGGTGGTGATGGAAGTCTTGCAACCGGTTTCCATTTCCGTCCCATTGTACAAGCAAACCGTTTGTGCACCCGGTCCAAACCATGCCATCTCCGGCTAATACAATCGCTTCTGTTCTTTTAGCATCTTCGTTTGCTCCTCCTCTCGTTGCAACTCTTCTAACAGCATCCGCAGCTCCCATGATAGCATTCCTTGAGCGTTGCAAGAACCCATGTGGCTTGTCCTTTTTAGAATTTGAAGCAATCTTAACCTTTGTCTCATCTTCTGGTGGCTGATCCTGCCCTGATGGCATTTCGACGCGGTTCTCTGTTTGCCCTTCGGTGTTGAACACCTTTAGTAACTCCTTGGTACGACCATCCCTGAAAATATATTGACCCTTTCAGAAAATCATAGCGACATAAGTATGAACTTATGTGTACTATATTACTCACCATAAGGAGAAGGTGTGAAGCTGAGCAGCCCATACTTTAGATCTTACATTATCAGCTAACAAAGATTTGACTTCAGAGGAAGATATGCTGCAGTTACCATTAACAGTAACTTGAGCCTTGAGATCAATCCCTGACTTCTCCACCAACAAAGCAGCCATATGTTTCTCCTCTAATCTAATAGAAAGTGATTTCTCCATAGTTTCCCAAGTCCATATCTTGATCATACCACCTTCTGAACATGACCACAAATCACCTACATTTCCCAGTTACAATCTTATGGATTAAATATTGAATTTAACCATTATTAGAAAGAAAATAAGATAGAGATTTAGAGATTACCATAAGAACTCATGATTATAGAATTTACAGGACCCTTGTGAGCTTGCCAAGAGAGGCCTTCACTGAAAGGAGTATCCTCAGCATCATCACCATCAACATGATGATCAGCTCCATGATCCATCTTCCATGACATAATCTTACCATCCTTGTGACCACTCCAAACAAGCCTATTCCCATTGTCAACCATCAAACAAGTTGTGGGTGAAGTACTCGCCGACTCATGAAACGGTGCAGCATCCTCATCTCCTCTCCTTACACGGTCGCTTAGACCACACCCCGGCTCGAACGCGTCATCAAAGTTCCAGAACCTAACACCGCTCTCTTGTCCAGCCCACAGTTGCGTCCCTGTACAAGCTATGTTCCTCAAGAATCTCCCGACCTGAGTCTCCTTAAGTGGGTGCGGCCTCAGCTCTAAGCAAGGAGGACGCGCGGAGTGCAATGGAGACCGCGTGGGGACTTTGAACATCCCCACGCCGCCTCCTGAGCCTACGAACTCCGGAAGGGGCTGAAAGTCTTCTCCGATCTCAGGCTGATGCGTGATCAAGTAATCATCGGAATCGTTGATGTCTCCCGTGAAAGGGAAGGAGGAGGAGTTGATGGTTGTGGCGTAAGGGTAGAACTCGTCATCGGAAGAATCACCGGAGATGCTGCAACCGGAGATGATCTCGTTGAGTTTGGGAATATCATCGAGGCTATGTTGCTGGCGGTGGCGGTGGTGACGGACTTTTTGACCGGAGGCACGGAGCTGGTGGCTGTAGGAATGGATTTTTCGAGGTGGAGGGACGGAGCTCATGGAGGCGAGGATGTCATCGTCGTTGTCGGAGTGGTGGTTGTGGTTGTTGTTGTTCGTGTTGTTAATTTCCATGGAGGAAAGATTTGAGGAAAGAGAGGAATTGAGAGGAGAGTAAAGAGAGATGAGATGAAGAAAATGTAAGAAGAGAGACAAGAGATGAAGCGTAGTGTTCGGGAGAAACATGGAGGAGAGAGTTTGTTTCTCTTCCTCTATCTTTCATTGGTAATGATACGCGCCATTTTCTCCACTTCGATTTTAAATGAATTACTCCCTCTGTTTCTGAATAAGTGTCATTCTGACATTTTTCACGCAGATTAAGAAATCATTTAATTTTGCATGTTTTCCATATAAAAACACTATTACCCATACACTTACTCATATTTCAACCAATAGAAAAATAATCTGCAGAATAAAATCAATAAATTCTGCATCGAAAACATAAAACGACACTTATTTTGCAACAAAAAGTTTCCTCTACAATGACACTTATTAAGAAACGGAGGGAGTATTATTTTTGATGTAAGAGTGCATAACACTCAAAAGACTATTAAACATACAAAGAAAATATTAATAATGTTGACTGATAATTACATACACATGCATTACTGTACTACTATTATTCAACCTGAAAATGTGAACTGGATTACTGCCTTTTTACTAAAAAAACTTACTCATTTCCGCCTTACGAAGGGTGTTATTTTGAAAACTAGGGGTGGAGCTCCGCGCAAGCGCGGAGTCGTTGACGTTTGTGTTGCTCTATTTCAGTATGTTAATACGATGATTTGTTTGTGATTTTTGTGTGTTTACTGTGGTTATTAATTTTCAAAGATATGTATTGTAATAGGGTTGAGGGGTAGTGATAAACTCTGATACATATTTTCTGCCGTTGGTGTAGCGTATGCTTTGTTAGAAAACCACATTGTACTGTTTGGATCTTCGTTGGGGCTTAAGCCAATTCAAAAAAGAATCTTTCCGTCTTTTGTGGAGCTGGGAAAAGATTTTCTAATTTTTCATGAGGTGCATGTGTTTCATTGTGTTATTTTGGTTGATATATTAAGTTCGGGTGTAGCTGTATTGGTGAGAATTGGTTATTTTTAGCTTGTTTTTTCTAGCTGTAAACAGTAATTTGCAACATCTTTGTTTTTCTTTTGAGTGGCAAATTTTGTTTAATACTTTTATATTGTTTTTTAACCATTCTTTGAATTGTATTTCTAGGACCACCAAAAACCTATAATAAAGATGATATCGGGTTTCTNAATCGTTCTATTGCAAGCTCATTCACTGTTTGCATGTTTGTTCAATGTATCTCGTAAATCATGGATATACCATGATCTTTATAATTTTGAATATCATTGATTGGTTGATATTTATAAGCACTTTACAATTTAAGAGTTAAAAAAAAATGTTGACTATCAGTCT
>OVBX01001104.1:0-28990 GCA_900406325.1 Erucastrum elatum | reverse complement strand
GGCAATAACGCCGTCGGCCACCGAAAGCAAAGCACTTTAAATGGAAGTTCTTTTAGAGAGAGGTGAGAGCAATACTAGAGAGAGAAAGCTGAACAGTCAGTGACCTGTTAGTAATCTACATGCTACACATTGTATATTGTTAAGTGATTTTGATTTACAAGCTTCGTTAAGTATTTAAGGAGTGAAAATGTCATCACCCGTGGTGTATTAGTATTTCATCAGGACCGTTCTATAGAATTTGTTTTGAACCAGATAACACAATTTGAATAATTAATTATCATCTTTGTCATAAAAAATGTATTGGTTATCTTTTCTACTTCTGAATCTGATTTCTTTTAAAGGTTAAGGAACAGTGTTAGACTTTACAAATAATTTGAGATTTAAAATATACACATTATTTTAGGCGTGACAAGGTCCCTCAAGATTAAAAAACACACTATTTAGCAAGCTTTGCAATTCCATTTCCTACAAAAAGGTTCAGCCACTATCTAGTAAAGCAATTAAAGAAGCAATGGTTTTTGATACTTTTAAATTTTGATAGGATATGTTGTTAAACACATACACTGAGTATAAATATATTAGCATATTACCAACGTTTTTATTAAATGCTCATAGTCTCCAAATTTTAAAATCGAGTCTAAATCTGCTGTCTTTTAAGTTTTTAACAACACTGAAGTTACAATCCAATTATTACGGAATAAAAAATACAAGCGGCCATCCAAAAATTGCATGCATGGACAATATTGGGCCGAAATCTTTAGATTCTAAGCTGAACCCAGTATAACCTTTTAGTTCTCGAGAAATCATTTTTTTTACATTTTAGAGATAATTTGTTCAATATAAGCCCAAATTAGCCATATGTCCATGAATTAATATAAGGAAAAAAGCGGTATCTTTTTGGTAAGAGAGTGACGAAACTGCCTCTGATTTATGCCAAACAAATGCGGTGTTCTATGAGGCATGTGTCAGACTCTAGAAAATCTGCAATTTGTTCCGAGGAGTAGGGATGACGATAGGAGGCGCTGCATAAGACGATTTGTCGGATAAAGAAAGGTTTCATAGTATTAATTAACTTTCAATAGATTTGAATTTAAAAACACTATGTATTCGTAGGTAAGTTCTCCTCCACACGTTCACTCAATCTCGTTCCTGTAAAAGAAAAATCACTTTTTGGGTTTTGAAAGCTTGAAAGCAAAACTACACAAGAGATTTATAGATTCAATGAAAAAAACAAGAAGAAAAACATATATTTTCAAAAGATCGGTGATAATTTATGATGTAGGCAATGGTGAAAACTACAGAAGACAAAAACGATGGGTAAAGGAAGAAGAAGACTTAATTACCATCCTGCCACTCATTCAAATACTAATAAAAAATAAACATGTTTCTATGTTTCAATCCATCGCCTTGCAAAGGATATCTGATATTTTTTTAGTTAGCAGATATTATATTTATGTACCTACTAAATATATCGTTAACAGAAACGCATAGAGTTATCAAATAAAAGATTGTTTGGCTTTTGCCACATTCATGAAACTTTATGGCATCAAGCTTTGTATCAGCTATCATAATATGTATCAGCTAATAAATTATGTAACAGATAACATGTTATCTACCAAACAATATATCCAATAACAAGTCGTGTTCTAACCATTTACGAGTTAACAACCCTCATATCAAACAATATATCAGTTAACATATTTAGATTTATGCTACATAAAACAATGATTAATGAATTAATAAAGAACAATTGAGAGAGAAGAACAAAGTGGGTGGTTGGGGGAATTTGGACTGTAACTCTTTGATTGTCATATTGAAACAAAGATACGAAACTCACACTTTTTCGTAAAACAAAATTGAATTATACAAAAATATTATTGTTAAGAAAATATGTACCTGCTAAATATATTGTTAACAGTAATGCATAGAGTTATCAAAATAATATATTGCAATGCTATTAATCGGTAACATTTTTATTATCGGTTATCTTTGAAGTTAGCTTGCAAAGAATTAAATTAGCAGACAACTAAATGGAAACAAGGCTAATAAAAACTATATTTTGTACACTAAAATTAACGGACTTCATTGCCGCTAATAATACGCTTAGCAACTAAAATTACAATTTACTTCATAACAAATTTGAATAAAACAGATGCTAAACGAACTATGTGTGAAGAAGGAAATAAGATTAATGTTATTTGGTTCTGTAAGTGATTGATTTAGGTTATATGCATAAGGTGAGGATCTAGCCCAGCAGAAAATTCTTCGTATGATCATCAAGAATAGACCTGACAGGCACCTGCAATCAAGAAAGAAGGGACATGTGTGAAGTTCAGAATGAGACACTATAATGAATTATCACTAATAGCAGTCTATCAAAACATTTACCTTGTAACATTGTTATTATCGGTTAGCTCTGAAGTTAGCATGCAATTAATTAGACTAGCAGACAACTAAATGTTAACAATTCTAATAGAGAACTATATTTTGTACACTAAATTTAACGAACTTTATTGCCACTAATAATGTGCTTGCCAACTAAAATTTCAATTTTTTCATCACAAATTTTAATAAATTAAATAGAGACTAAACATGTAAGAATTCAACTATCCAACTAAAGTGAAAAAAATAATTTACAGGCTGTATTAACGGCAACAAAGTCAATTGAAAACATGTTTAGTGTATAATTATGCAAGTAACCGCTAAGCTTTCCAAAATAGTGAAACTCAAAAATATTTAGTTATTTGCTCTAAGAAGTGCTAGCGACTAAATCAAAACTTGACTCCTAATTGATCATTTACCAAAGTATCAATGCTTTTAACGTGGTTGGGAATTAGACAGTACTTATAATGGTTTATCAGTCCTCACCACGTTGTCTTCTTTAGGAGCCGCCTCTTCGTCGAGCGTCTCGCCCCCGCCGAGGATGGTGGGAGATTGACCTTCACTTTAGCAGCAGTATTTTCTCGTTCTTCGTTGTTACAAGCGTTTCTTTGGAGATGGATGAGAGAAAAAATAATTAATCTGTGTAATGTAAAATTGATTCATAATTTTTGAGATGAGAGAATAGAAAAATAGAATTGTTTGAGATGAGAGGAGAGAGAAGTAGAGTTGCAGACTTAAAACAAATCTGAGAAATGAAAACAAAAATGAGATAAAGCTGAGAGAACCATTGTTTGGGTTTTGTAGTCATAGACCATTGTTTTGTCCAATGGAAATGAAGGAGGTTTCTGACACGCAACCAGACGGAGGCCAGTGCTATGAGCTGTAAGTTCTGTAGGTATGAGGGGCAAAATCGTCACAATAAAATGGAACAAAGATTCAGGTGTATATGGCATAATATTGACGTTTGAGTGTAGTTCTGCCAATGTTCTCTACATTTTATTGCACAAACATATATTTTCTACATTTTAAAAAAGTTTTCAATTAACTATAACTAGATGATAATCCGCGTTCTGCGCAGAGTGAGTTTTTTAAAATATGTGATATTTAAATATTACAATTAGTATGTATTTTGTTATCAATAACATTTTTGACATTTGATTTGGGGTGGACATTCAGATACCATTTGGTTCAGTTCAGTTATTTCTGATTTTTTGTGAGTTCGATCCGGTTCGGTTTGGGTTTGGACTCAGATAACCCATTTATTTTTTTAAAAAAAATAGAATTCATATTACTTTAAATTTCTCAAAATATAAAAAATAAAAATTATTATAGCATATAAATGTGTATAATGTAAGAAATCAATAGATATTTGGTTTAACTTCAATATTTTGGATAAGAAATTAAAAGATATTTGAAATATTGGTATTTTGAGTATCACTTAACTATTTTAAACATGTATTTTATCTATATTTATATATTTCAAAGTATTTTGGACAACTTAATAACATCTTATATATTTTGTATATTCTTTTAGACATTGAATTTTAAAAATAATTAATATATTTAAGTATATAAATCTGGTTTGGATATATCCAATACACTAAATATTTTGTTTCGAATCGGATTCTGTTCTAATTCTCTAGATACCAAAATTTTGAAGCCGTTCAGATATCTAACCAATTTCTATTAAAGCTCAGTACTACTTTTCAGATTAGATCTGGTTTGCTTTTTTTCTGGATTTTTTGTCCACGCCTATATTTTTGATTGTAACAAACTTTCAAACGAAAACGATGATGATTCATATTGATTTTGGGTACGTAATAATTTTAAACCAAAATACATTCTTCTATGTACGTGGTTCATTTGGTTAATCATCAAAATTTGTTATATCCCCATTTTGAAAAAAAAACAATGGGCTGAATTAAAGAAAACGTGAACATTTTAGAATGTCAATCGACACTTTCTAATTATTCTATGTCGGTGTTGTGACGAAGAGAAAAAGAGTTAGGGTTAGGAAAGTAAAATTGTTGTGCAATCCATGTTCTCGCTAGGTGATTTCAGTAGCTTCTAAATAAATCTTTCTTGTATCGTTCTTTTGTAAGATTTTCGAAAATTATTAATTAATAAAATTTTACACTTGCTAGAGTAATAAATGGTCTCTCAGTTAGTATATATGAGACTTAAGTAATTACATAAATCAAAACAATACTTCTTGTTTATTTGCAATATTTTATGGAAATAAATTAAAATAATCATTTTATTTATTTTATATGGTATATACTTAAATTTCAATGGTATTGACATAGATATGTAGTGTATTTTAATATAAATATATATTATTAAAATTTCTACTCATATGATTTTATTAACATTTGTATATTTGATGTAACAAAAAACTTCAACCATTAATCCCAAAATTTACTATGTGATATTTTTCAATGAAATTTTCAAAATAAAAAATATTAAGGTCTCAAAGAAAATTTCAAAATTAAACATATTTATGTATGCAAATTATGAAATTAACATAATGATAATTTTATATGTTGGATAATTTAATTTAAATTATATATATAATGAGATTTCATATTCATACGATTTGTGATCAATTGTATCTTGATTGAACGCATAAATCATTGATCACAAATATTTTAATGTGGGACTTTTACCATTTTCGTAATTTATAGACGTTTTAAGAAATTCAAAATATAACATATATGAAAAAAAAATAATATATGTTTATTTGATTTTTTATTTCTTTTAATAATATAAAATTAAACAAAAAGGTAGAGAATACATTTTTTTCAAATATGTATGATTTGTAATCATTAATTATCATATATACGTTAATCATATTATGTAATATCTTAACTTTTATTTAAGAAAATAAACTTACGTACTTTTTATTTAACGAAAGAATTTAAGACTACTAATCAATATGATAATTAGTTTAATAAAAAGTGTAATATATATTTTTGTGGACTAACTTATTTTTCTAAGAATCATCCTAGTGATGACACATGGATATTAGGTAATTTTGTAGTCATTAATTATCTTATATACGTTAATCATATTAGATAATTTTGTAACTTTTATCTAAATAAAGAATTTAAGACTACTAAATCAATGTGATAATTAGTTTAATAAAAAGTATAATATATATTTTTGTGTACCAACTTATTTTTCTAAGAATCATCCTAGTGATGACACGTGGCTGCAAAACATGTTGTAATGTTTCAAGATTAATACATAGAGGATTACTACTCTTACCATTTCTGAATAAGTGTCACTTCGATATTTTCACACAGATTAAGAAAATAGCATAATTATATGTAAGTTGTTATTAATTACACATGTTTGATCAATAGTATTTTAGAAAAATAAAACTATTTATTAAATCAATGCAGTTTACAATTAAATTTCAGCTGAAAATAAATATAAGTTGCATTGTAATTGTAGAGTGACACTTTTTGTGTAACAAGAAAAAATTGTTAGAATGACACATATTATGAAACAGAATGAGTAAATTGTAAAAAAATGTGGAAACCTCTCTGATCCATTGGTTTAACTAAGGGCTCATTAATGTTTTTTTCTCCGAGTTTGTAATATCCAGCATTAGAAAAAGTTGTAAAAAATTAATATATTAATCAAAAATATTTTAACTGATTAAGTTTTATTCCTTAATAGCTATTGAAAACTATACAATAAAATAAATAATATATTTAATTACATTCTTTTTGTATTTTTATGAATAAAAATAAAAAAAAAACATTTTTGGGAATGAAGGAAATATTTTTTATCTTTTATTTCCTTTCAATTTTTTTATGCTTGTTTCCAACTCTTGTGTTATTGTTATCTTTGGACCGATTGAAATTGTTTTTTTTGCCGTAGAATCTAAGGTGGGAGTTGACTTGCTTTAGCTTTTTTGTTGTAACTTTATAAAACTTTATTTTTTGTTGCAGAAATAAATTTCTCTACAGCTACATTTTAATTTTATAAAAATCATTTGGTTCCAGATAGCTTTGGAAAAGGTAAAACTTAATTAACTGATATTATATGATTCTACACTACTTTAGCTGTTTAGAGCATCTATCAGATACCGGTTACAACCAATCAACCATTTTATCTTATCCAACAGTATTTAGTGAAAAATCATGAAATAGATACAAGTTACAACAAACAAAAGAGTGGTTTTGGAGGCCTCTGGAAGTTGTGGTGAGGCTTTGGTGGGTGGAGTTAAGTTTGTGGATCGGTTTTTTGGGTTGGAAGTGGCTCGGTCCAGTTCGACGGTGAAATAAGGGTTTGCAACGTGATAGCCAAATCGCTGTTCCACTTCGTGATAGGACCGTATTTTATAAATTACGAGAAACTGAATATTGTAAAAATAAAATTGATAAAATTATACCAAAGATTAAGAAAAGGATGATACAACTGCAGAGGCGAGATATTATCTCTTTCTTTAACTCAAAATACGTCCCGTAGTGCGACGGTTCGATAACGTAATGAGTCCCAGGATACAACTGCAAACAATCTTCTGAATTTGCGTCACTCTATCAGAAGCCTGGCGAAACGGTTTTGTGTGTACTCCCAGACTCAAAAATAAAAGAAGAGAAGACACAAAAAAAAAAAAATCAAATTATTCAAGTGGGAGATTATTTTTTCAATACATGTTCGTATATATCTATGTCTAATGTGTTTACACAAGTGCTCTTCTTATAGCTTGCAAAGATCATGCACGTTATGTATAAATGGAGTCAGCTAACGTATTATTCAATTGTAGTAATGGTCATTCAATTGTAGTAATGAAATTGATCTCCATAACTCACGTACGTTAGCTTGCAAAGTAACATTATGGTTTTTTGACCAAGTCAACAAACTTTAATTTACTTGCTTGGATTTATTATGAATAAGAATAATCAAATAAATTAATTGACATAATGTCCCATTAACAAATTTAAAGTCAAATTCTAACCCAAATATCCAAAGTGATCTATTTGCTAAATATTTTATACTTAGCCAAATTTAAAGCTTTATAAGCTTTGCATAGCATCCACTTTGGACCTCCATTTCTCATTCAACACAACTCCGATTTTGACAAACAAATACACTAACTCATAGTGTTCACGGTGACGATTACATAGAGCCCATATTCCGGTTTTTTGACAGACGTCTCCGTCAAAAAACTCATTAAAAAATGGTCCACACCACTTTGTCAAAAACGAGTTCCAACACTTCGGCAATGTGGCTGTGAGGGAGCTCTCCTGTGCCGTTTGAGTAGCTCGGTCAGTCTGAATCGGATTAGCTTTCTAGTTTGTTGCCTTCCTAGTCTGGCTCAGCAGATGTGTCGTTGCGGTGGATGTCTTTTCAGTTTGGAGGTTTGTGTGGACTGATGCCTACCCTTTTGACGTTTTCTACCAAGTTCAGCTCGCGTTTTAACAGAAGTCTTCTCTTGCACAACAGCTTATTTTATGTAATCTTGTCTTTCATTTTATGTTTTGTTTCAGAGTTGACCTTTGCTAGTTCATTATTTAGAAGCCCGGTGTGTCTTTCCTTCCCAACTGTTGTCTTAGTTTTAATTCAGTATTTTCGTTTCTTATCATCTTTGTTTTGTGTAAAAAATCAAAACTGATAATAAAACTTAGTATTTTTACCATAAGAAACACAAGAGGGTGGTTTCGTGTTATCGCATTAGAAATCAACAAAGAGGTATCTCAAGCCCGTCATTTCCGATTGCCACGTCATATGAGGAATAAGAGAAGACTCTGTTACTGTTCTTTTTCCTAACGAGTAGCCGTAGCTGTTTACAAGACCCTAAAGATCGCTTTACTGAGACTTGTATGCTTCCATTAATTATTGGCTATTTGGTTTAGTGAACAAAAGGAAGGATCCAATGTTGTTCCTAGGCGTTCAAATAAAGCAAAATATAATTTGTTATAAAGTTTATGTTCCAGTTGTTATATAGCTGTTTTTACACGTCCTGCTATTTTAACCGTAAAGTTTTTTTAATTTCCACTTATATTGATAAAACTGTTTTACTTAATTTTAAATATTCATTATTTTCATATTTAGTGTCATTATTCTTTACTTAAATGATTTATCTATAATATTGCATTCATAATTTTTAACTTCTCCTTTTAATTTTCTTAATCAAAATATACACCAAATAGATAGTATTTACAAAATTGCCATATATAATTTTAAATCGTTGAATTTGTTAATTAAAAAAATATGTTGAGCCAAATATAGTTTGTAAATTGTATATATATATATATATATATATATATATTCACAAAGTATATATAGTAAAATATTTAATATTGTGATATTGAAAATGAAAAGAAAAAACATTAGGCCATAAGCCCATAATGGCTAGGCACGGTACTATTTATATGCTTGTCTTGATGGGTTCATACTCACTGACCGGACTTGTAAGCCTTGAAGGGGTACAAAATAACTTCATTTTCTTAGAGACCGGACTTCCAGCTGAGATCAGCTAATCATATAAGCTTTTAATGAGTCTTGGAAACGGTTTTAAGGCATCTTTGAAGGTCAAATAATCTAGAGGAAAAAAAAACTAAAGACACCTTTGACCATTGGCGGAGGCAGCTCTACAGGAGGGTCATTTAAAGTTTTAAACCAATTATATGTTAATTGTAATATTTACCCTCCTAGAATATTTGCATGGCATCACCACTGGCCATGATGATCTTTGTGGGAAACTTCAGTCTGACCAATTGATATTGGGTATTGAGATGATAGCAAGGGGTCTTGGAATGGATCCATTTATGAAGCTGAGAAACCTTTGACATGAGAGGAAAGACTCAGACTGACACTTTTAATGGTTGTAGTTGCGCTTAGTGAGCTGGATATTAATACAGTTGGAAATATTAAAGAGGGTTGCAAATAGAGCGGCTCCATGTCATTGTCCATGGCTCTCAATACTATATGGAAGTAATAACAGAAACTTTAAAGATTAAAGAAGACAAAGTTGAAACATAAACTTTTTTTTTGATAACCGTAGTGTGATCCCAAAGGCTTTCTAGCCCAAGAATTAATCACTACGAGGTCCGTAAAATCCGCGTTTTCTTATCACTTAAAGCGTTCCGGGCATTGGCGAATCTAGAAAAAAAACTTTGTGGGGGCATAAATTAAATAAAAGGTGTAAAATGGAAGGTGGGGATTTGAACCCCGGTCTAAGAGGGGGCAAACTCTTAGTAGAAACCAACTTTGCTAAGGAATATCTTATGTTTTTTAAGCAAAAAATGTTAAATTTATAGATTTTGTGGGGCAGTTGCCTCCACCCTGGTGAATGTAGGTTCGCCACTGGTTCCGGGTGACCAAGGAGAATTGAACCCAAGACGGTTACTCACAGCTGTGAGCTCTTTACCACTAGCCCAAAACCACTTGTTTAAGTTGAAACATAAACTTGTAATTAATTTCTTGCTCAAAGTTCTCACATTATTACAAGAGATATATTTATACTAAGAAGGCAAGATACAGAACGGTGCAATGAAGGCTCCGAAGTAGACATCAATCAACTGCTTTTCAGAGATCAAAATCCCTAGTGGAGTGCATATACATTATGGACACATTTCTTCGTTGGATCCAAGAAGCTGAAACTGATTCTTAGAATCGTTGTTGTATATACTAACTGAAATACCGAAAAACCAAAAAATCTGAACCGTAACATAACCGATATCCGGACTGAACACTCAGCTACAAAAAATAATTGTTTTTGTGCATATAAAGTCTTTAAAATAATTAAAATGAATTGTAATACTTTAAATTTTCAACAACTATACATTGAAGAAAGCAATGTTTGTATTCATCATTTTGCAACTGATAAAGATTGCTGAATATTAAAATCAGTTACTGAACAAACATAAGTATAAAAACTCACCCTGTGCATGCGCGCGGGTTATCATCTAGTATGGAATTATAAAATTTGTCTAATGAGTAAGCTAAACATTTTTTTCTCTTTATTATATATATATATATATATATATATGTGTGTGTGTGTGATTTTTTCATAATTTGATTTGCAATTTCAAAGTTTAGGTGGATTATGATATGTCGATACAGAGCAAACATTCCATTCCCATATCAGATTAGAGTAAACAAATTTCTGTTAAGGAAGAGAAGAAGTAAAATACGTGCGGGAGTTAAAGAGTCTAATGGCGAGCTAAATGGGAAGTACAATAAACCTAATCCCATTATTTAGGATTAGGAAATTTTTAGTGGCAATTTTGATGATTAGATTAGACCTAATTTCAAACATTAAATGGTTAGTTTATTATAAGCAGTAAGTGTAACCATGAATGGAGACAATCAAACAACAAACCTTATTTATATTTAGTTCATCGATCTAAATACCCAAATACCCTAGTCTTGTTAAGATTTTAATTTATTAATTTATAATTGCATGTTGGTGTCGAATCTGGAGTAGCTCGGAGAGTTTCCGACACCATCAAAGGCTACTTCGTCGAGCCGCATCCAAACTGGAGCTACACACCATTTGGTTTAAGTGTTTTGCGTATAATTTTTCTTAAATAAATTTTAAACTATAATTTCTAATAAATAACTAATTAGTTTTACTGTTTTAGCAACAATATCAATTGACTATTAACAAGAAGGTGAAGAAGGTGTTTACTGCTAGGTGATGAAATGTTTAGTAAACATCGTCTCAGACTGGAACAAGGTATGGGAGTTCAAAGGAGATGAAGCGAAAACCCTCTTCATCTCCAAAGAAGTTGGGATGGCCTCATCCGCTACTGGGTCAACCCCCACTCGATCGAGTGGCCACCCAGTGCTCCACGCCCCGTTTGAAAAAAGTTCCCAACAGCCATTAATCAATGCCTCACACATCAGGACTGACGCCACATGCTGGTGACCGTCTACACATTATAATTGTTTAAATTATTTTTAACTTAAACTTGTACTAATGTGAATCTTACATTTTATATCTACTTTCTAGGCCGTGCAAGAAAAAAATCTACCGTGTCTTTCCCAACTTTTTGAGACTACACACAAGACGAGGCCAATATTTTTGTGGATCCTAGATCAGAAAGGATCCCAATGAAGTGAAGAGATCTTACTCAACAAAATATGGATGTCGCATTCGTCATGTTGTGCACATTTGAGATGGACTATCTTTTTGAGGAGCTAATAAATATATATTCAAATATTTAGAAATTTATTGATTCTAGTTATTGTAATTAAATATTTTAAATCTATTAAACGTTGTCATTAAAAAAAAGGATCATTGGAGTCGGTTTGGTTAATGTCCCCAGGGCGGCTTCTCACATTCTTAAAGGCAGGAAGATTCTAAGATTCCACTCAGATCCGTGCGGATTTGACACTGGCCAACAATGTCTTTGCAATATGCGCCAAGAGCAACATGATACGAAGACTCGTTTGGGGTCTATGGAAAGCTTGTTCGATATCATATGGGAAACCCTGAGAAGATGCTGCCTGGAAACTTAGGTGCCAAGACCTTGTGATTCACTGGAAACCACCAAGGAGGAGAATATGGAATTTGAGCGAAGCACATATGTTACCCGTTTGAAGACTCTTCGAAAATATCAACATCAACCGCTAGTTAGGTTTTTAGTTTCAAAATTTATGTTCTATAAATATTTTGTGTTTGTAGTATAGTTTTGGGATTTTTAAAAAATTTAATATTTTTATAGTTCTCTATTTATTTATTTTTTAATTTATTTCTTTTTATGGTTTTCCTAAAATTATCAATATGATATTAAATTCTCATAACAAATAAAAAAGAAGGTTGTAATAAACAGAACGGACATGTTAACGAATTTAGTTTTTCATAGCATATGGTTCACGACGAACTAATAACGCTACTTTCATCTTTAATCGTATATTTTTGCAGTGTTAATGTTGATCCGTAAGGATAAAAAAGCTTAATACTTCTCTGGAACGAGAAGTGGTGGTGGGTTTAAGGAGATAACTAAACGGATGGTGCGAGCTATCATAGTACTAGCATTTATAATCACAGCCCACTCTCGTCTTGTCATCTCACTTTCACCTCCCACACGTGTAACACTTTCCCATTTTCTGCATGGCCCATGACGACAATCATTGAGGCGCCGTTACGTCCCCCGGCACCCGCACGAGTGCTTCTTTTTTTTTAGAAAAAGGCTTTGTTTTTATTGTTCACTTTTTCTATGTTTTTACGATGTTTAATATTCTAAACTTTTATTTCTACAATAATATTTCTTTCATTTATAAAGTAATCTTTATTTTAGGTAAGGAAACTTTTACAATAATATTTTCAATTTATTGATTGTTTACCCATAGCTAAATTAAGAACAGTAACATTATTAATGAATTTTAATAATTAAATATTTAAAATTTACTATGTGAAATAACTTGAATAATATTAAATGGAGGGCATATCAATATAAGAACTGTAGCGTTAAATTGTTAATGTTTAACTTTTTGGTATATATATATATATATATATATATATATATAGTGCTTCTTCTTTTTGTTAATATGTCGATGCTTCATGGGGTACAAATTAGTTTTATTTAATCAAAAAGCTAACGCTGAATAGAAAAATAAGTATTGCTGACACAATAAGTCATAAGATGACTAAATCTGAATTATGTGTATCCACCCATATTGAAAAACTAATGCTCGTGCCTCGTGGGCATACCCCCAAAACAAAATGAAGCCTAAAACATGTATACTTTAAAATTATATTTTCTCTGTTTTACAAACAAGCATATTTAAAAAAAAAATGATTCCAAAATACAAAATACATTTTTCCATTTTAATATATTTATATTAATTAATAATGATTAATTATAGATTTCAAAATATTTTTATTGATTTAAAATTATAGTAAATAGATAATCATAAGAATATATATTTATATGCCTAAAAATTCTAAAACATCTATTATTTTGAAATGAAAGAAGTATATTATAGTAGAAAAAATATACTCATACAACTTAAGGTATACATTTTACTAAAAGAAATTGTTAACTACCGTCAAGATCTTGGTAAAAAAGACCACCATCGATTGACGATTAGGAATAGTTTGACCAACTGTTTTTATAACTAACACATGTTATTGATCTGACAACGAGAAACTCATAAAACTAAAAGTAATTAATTAATTAAATAGTCAGTTGTATATGAACTGGTCAGCTTAATAGAGTAATAGCAAGGTAAGAAAAATATCAAATAAGTAAAATTAAAGTAGAATTTTATTAGTGACAAAAAAGTAGAATTTTATTTTCGACTAAAATAAGTGTTTATTTTATTTTATTTTCCCACTGTTTGTTTTATTACAACCGAAGAATATTTTAATAATTTTCAGCCACTCGGAAGAAAAAAAAATTCTACTCTTTTTGTTTACCCTAAAAGTTTTTTTTTTGCTAAATCAGTCACGGTTTATATAGTTTGCTTGTATATAAGCCATTAAGAATAGATATTTTTTTTAAAAAAAATATTATTTGCGGAGAAAATAAAAATAAGGGGAAGGGGTTTTGCGAATTTGGGAGAAAGCAAATGCACGTGAACTGCAATAATGTCACATGGACGTCCCCAGGGTAACCCTCATTATCATTCTCTTATATATTTCCAAATCATTTTAATTATATATTTAATATATCGACAAAACAATATAATTTCCAATATTTGGAAATATTCGAGTTCATTTGTTTGTTTTTGAAGTTAGAAATTTAATTAATGATAAAGATTCTATACCATAGATAAATAAATGTATATGGTAGTAGTCGTAGTAACATTCCGTATGTGATAAATAGTTAACGGGCAGTTAGTTGTTCTCTAGTTTTATTCCCCTCTTAACCAATTACCTCTTCTAAAATATTTACTCAAATTTTATTTTCGCAGTGGTTCTCTAGTTACAAGTTAAGATGGCTCCGAAAAAGTCTATATACGCAGAGGCATCTTTGATATATTGGAGACCCTAGACAACTTAGTAAAGATTTTCAAAAAAAAAAAAAATTATATGTTGGTCCATGCATTTATATGTACGTGCTTTGGATCATGCTGTATCATACGTGTCATACACAGCATAATTAACATGTTCACGTAGAGAAAGTTTAGATATATAAATAAATGTTTAGATATATATATGGAATTAGTTCGTGGTTAATATTCGAAACCGCATAAACCCAAGTATGGGAAACTTCATATTGTAGTGCGGTCTGATTTTGTCATGTTGGCTGAGGTTGATGGATGGTTCAGGATAGATGTAGAGGTGGATATAATTTCGTGGGTCCAGTTTGATCAGCTAAATAGGCTTTCGTATACCATTTTCTTTTTCTTTTTATATAGCTATTCGGTTTTGGATTATAAAGCTAATTAAAACATTAAGAAATTATCCTAAATTAAACACTATATATGCATTCACATAATCAAATGCATTCAGTTATTTAAATTGTAATCAATACTAGTTTGGGTTAGTTTGATTCATCGCATTAAGTTTGTTTCAGGTCAATTTTGCTTATCAGAGTGTAAATCTAATTCGGTTTAGCTTAGTTTAGAGTGTATCGTGGTACATGAGTCATTTCTTTCGTTTTACATTTATCTTCAGTTGGATTTCAAATTAATCTCTTGATTATGAAATAAAGAAGTAGTGTGAATATTCATTATTCGGTATCATGATTATGATTAGCTAGTCCAGCAAATGTTAAAAGAAAGAAAGCGTATATATTATTAACAAGAGTATTGAAAAACGAAAATAAAAGAAAGAGAAGAGTAGTGACCCATGGAGTATGTGAATAATTATCGAAGAGAAAGGGTGACGACCAAAAGGTTATGGAATAATGGTCCCTGCCAGCTTTATCTCGCAAACACTATCGACCATATTTGGATTTTCTTTATATTCGTTAAATTTTTGGGTAACGATCTTGAAAATAATTTCAATATAAGATTTGTTAATTTTTAAACATCAAATATAAATTCACTGAATATTAGTTAGTTATGTAGATCTAAATACGAGTTCTGGACTTCTAGTTATTTGAATCAGTTTAAAGTATACTCTTTCTTGTATGTTAACGAGTGTGATTGTCAATTACTAGAATAATTAGAAGGAACAAAAATAGAGTAACTAGGGTACTGAATGCACTTCTGGAGTAAATATTTTGGAGTAAACAAAATTTACTCTATATTTTGTTTAATTATTACCATTAAGGTTAAACATAGCAGAAACGTTTTAGCAAAAAAAAAAAAAAAAGTAGCAGAAACATAGTTCAGCAATTTTCAACTCAATACCGCTAAAAATGTCACAAAATTTTCTAATTGTCTTTAGAAGAAAAAAGTTGACATTCTCTCTCTTACTTTTTCTCTGTTCATGTTCTTTTTTTATTAACTGTATTCCACCATTTTACTCTAAATACATCATTAATATAAATTTTTACGACAAAGTCTTTAGTGAAATATAATAAATCGTCCACTAACTTTTAACTAAAAAAATTAAAAACTAACTCTTAAATACTTTAATTAAGAACCAGTTTTTAAATATTTTATTTAAAAATCAATTTTTAACTTTTTCAGTTCAAAGTTAAGAAACGACCTCTTATTCCGCTAAAAATCCATAACTTTCCTATTAATCATGCTCTAACATATCATTTTTTTGTTCCATCATTCCATCCATTTTATTTACTCTAAGTTATTCTATTTTAACCAATCGCACTCTATAAGAATAAAACTATTGAGTAAAAAAAAACTAACGCAACTATCCTTAGGATCTAGGAAAAAAAGTTAAAGATTCCTACCTCTAATTAGATATTTTTTTTGTTTCTAAAAGATTAGTATTTTAAGATTTTCACACTTATAAAAATCTATCAAATTTTAGTTACTAATACGTTATTTTTCGTAATCAATTATATCCCACAAATTTTCACCAATAGAATTTTAATAAATACAACTATGCATTTTGAAGTTTTCAATTTACATTTAATTTATACATTAAAATATGAAAAATATTATCTTTTTGAAATAATATTTTTTTCTTCTAAAACATGTATATTTAGGAACGGAGAAAGTAGCAATTAAAGTAAAACAATTATTAAAAAAAATCAGTTGATTGGTAACTCTAGCAACAGAAATTGAAACTAGAGAAATGTGTTTCTCACAGAGATATTTCATCTATTTGTACAATATAGTCACAGCAGCTGTGTTTTTTTTTGGTAAAATAAAAGGTGGTTTCACCTATTTGCCAAGAACTCAAGTATTGTAAATAGTCTCTCCCACCGTAGATTGAACCCAAGTGGCGGAAGTTACAGCCGCAACCCCTTTACCACTAGGCCAACACAACGTTGGTCAGCGGCTGTGTTCTGCTACTATTTCAAGATGTTGGAATATTTACATGAATTCACAGAAATTTTCAAGACAGTATTAAAACTACTTTAGCACCTTTATATATAATGTTGTTTTTGAGAGAACCTTTATATATATATATATGTGTCAATGTGTGTGTGTGTGTGTTCCAAATGATAAGCTTTCATCATACAAATGATTAAATTATCAATTACAAATATCATCAATCTGAAGATTTCGATCAATCAACGTATATATTGATAGAATATATAATTTATTTTTAAATTTAGGGTAATTTATAGCGTTTATGTAAATTTTGGATTAACATTATGTTAATAGTTTTTTTTTGTAACAGGACCATTATGTTAATAGCTCATATTGTCATAGCATAAATTTTCTGTAACACTAGTAAAAAGTAAAATTTAGTCTTCACACTCGTGGTCACAATTATGAAACCCATATTACGATCACTTCGATATCATTCTTGTTTTGGTGAGTAAAAATGAATTTTGTCGTTTGTTGTTTCTTTCTTGGATTCCATTCAATGATATAAAATGCTCAGATCTGCAACCATTAAATTGCTAGTTAATGCTTCTTTACCATATTTATTGTTAGTTGGAATTCACTATTATTTCCCTTCCACGATCTAAAATGTTTTTTTTAAGTTACTTTATTACAAAATAAAAAGTTTAATACTTTAACAAATAATTGCATCTTTCCTGAAAAATTAATTGACAAATAATATTTAAATGTATCATTTATGATTAGTTATTTGTTTTAAAATTTTGCAATTAAAGATATTATTATTTTTAACGCCAGATTTATAAAATCACAACCATGAGAAATATTAAAGACGATTCTACGGTCGATAATTATTTTTTTGGGATGAGGATTCACGTCTGACTACATCATCCGAATTTTTCTATGAAATTCACGTTTGATGATATTCTTTGCGTCATGTTGCAGATTTCTTATAAGTCTTTTTTCTTTAATTTGCATAATTGTGCCTTCTCTAGAAATTGAAATATAGATTTTTTTGTGTATAAGCATTAATAAATCATTGTTAAAAATACTAGAGGGATGGAGCTTCCATAATAACAATATTACTTTAAAAAATAAGTTTTTAGTTCTTACTCTCTCCGTTTCTGAATAAGTTAATTTGACATATTTTATAAAGTTTAAAAAATGACTGAAATGTAGATAATGTGTTATTAATTACACCTTTTTGACCAATAGTATTTTAGATAAATAAAATTATATATAAAATTAATGTAATTTACAATTAATTTTCAGCTGAAAATAAGTACAATTTATATTTGAATTGTAAAGCGATTTTTGTGTAACAAGAAAAAATGGTTAAAATGACACTTATTATGAAACAAATGGAATATAAAATAGTGTACATGTTTGGGCATCTATCCGGAAACGAACACCAGACAAAAAAATTGAAACAAAAAATGAATTGAATTTCATAAATAACTTAGCATATAATGTATTTCTAGAACAAAAAATTGAATCTGAACCAAAAAAGATATATGTATCTGAATTTTTAAAATACAAATTATATACTCACAAATATTAGTTATATTTAATTTTTGAATAGCCAAATATATTAAAGTACTATGTTTAAACCGAATTACTCGGTAAACCAAATTATCAAAATAATTTTTAATTAAAAATATTAATAATTTCTAAAATATTCGATATTTTTATATGAACAAGTTAAATTACCTGATATTTAAACATAAAATAGAGAAAGTAGACTATATGGCTAAAATGAGAACCAAAAATTAGATGAGAAAGCGAAGGGCATGGACGTAGTAGCGACTTCAAATGCAGATACCATAGCATATTTTTATTCGTTTAAGATTTGTTCACATATACTACGAAAAAGATTTAATTTTGTATATTTTCTAGTTTATACATCTAACAGTATTTCGACAAATACAAAAAGTATAATGAAAAAAAAGTTAATTAAGTTTTATATTAAAATTCTAAAACATACTTATTTTGTAACAAATAAATTAACTTTATTAACAAATATTTTACTCTATCATGTCATTTGATATTAACAAAAGAAATAATATTTATTGATATATATTTAGCAAATATTTTTTTTATTATGAACTTGGTATCTGGAGCTTCGAGAGGAAGCGATTAGCGCCAATGACCGTTCACCGGAGCATAGTCGGGGAGTCCGCCGAGGCATCAAGGAAAGCTGGTGATCACCCCATTTAAATTTCACCGGTGACCACATGTTAATAGGTTTTTCCGTATTGGGTCCGAAAGTCCCTCAAAATAATCATCTTCCAGTGGCACTTAAATCCATGACTTCCCAAATTGAATTTAACCACTCGACCACTAACACATGGTTTTTAGCAAATAGTTATGATATGTAAATGCATAATTAGTTAATTACCGTCCATTTAGGTTTATCGCTTTCGTTTAACACTCGGAAAAATATATCTAACTAATTCAAACATTTGTTTTTTATTCTTTATGTTTTTGAATAAATGTCACTCTGATATTGTTCACACAGAATAAGAAAATTGTTGAAATATATGCAAATTGTTACTAATTATATTTTTTGAACCAATAATATTTGAGATAAATAAAATTATTTATAAAATTAATGCAGTTTACAATTAATTTTCAATTGAAAATAAGTATAGCTTGTATTGAAATTATAAAGTGATATTTTTTATTTTAAAAAAATAGTTGGAATGATATTTATTATAAAACAGAGAAAGCTAAAGAAAAAATTCAAGTAAATGAGGATTTGCGACTATTAAGGAAAAAAAACAATGTCAATAGTCTACGGCTTTGACTGACAAGTTCGGTGATAATCTAATAACCATGTCTTTGACCGCACGCTCGTATTGGGTCCCTCTGTCATTTTCACTGTTCTACCCTGCTCGTGAAGACCTTCTGTTCAAAATATTCTGAGGGTATTTCTGGAATTCTGTGTAGAACCGATCGAGACCAAACCGGACTTCATGTTATTCTGCTGGAACATTTATCAAATTTTTTTATATTAGCACGAATGGTTGTTTTTTTTTCTATTTTTGAACACGAACGAAGGTTGGTTTTTGATAGAAAACGAATCTCAAACTGGATCAGATAATTCACTAAGAGCACTGTATAATCAAACTATCAACAATTTTTAATTGTGTAAGGTACGGTTACCTTCAGTTCTTTGGCTTTAGACAAGTAGATCTCTAAAGAGACAAAAAAAAAAGACAAGTAGATCTCTCTTTTCTGCAACGGTGAAATCATGATCCGTACGCTAGTGTATATGAGATCATTATACGTAAGATGATTATAAATTTATAATCGAATACTCCCCCTATATTCTTAGTATAATATAGCTGTTAATTTTTACAAAAAATAATATAGCTGTTAAACTATAAAACTATTTTCGCATCGCACCTTTCTGCAACTTATTTTTAATTTAATAAATAAAGGATTCAAAGCATAACGATGCAACAAAAAAGTGAAGAATACGGAAAACAAAAGCTAGGAAGCTCGTTGCCTCGTTGGTTAGGTTAGCTTAATCGGCGATTTAAATTAATGACAATGATAAAATATATAATTAAGATAAAAATTTCCGACTTCTTTAAAACACCTTCTTACAAACAGAAGCTCACTTTTTCAGTAGAGGTCCGATTACCAATCTCTAAGAAAATAGCAAAAGAAACAGAACATACAGAAAGAGAAGTAAAGAGAGAGAGAGACTCCATGTTCAAAACAGAGCATACTCTCGTGCCTCTTCTTCTTCTTCTTCTCCCATCACTTTTATCTCTTCTCCTCTTTGTAACTCTTTTGAAGAGAAGAAGTCGACACAACTTCAATCTGCCTCCTGGAAAATCCGGTTGGCCATTTCTAGGTGAAACCATCGGTTATCTCAAACCTTACTCTGCCAAAACTCTCGGTGACTTCATGCAACAACATATCTCCAAGTAAACAAACAAAACTTCAAAACATCATCATGGTTGTTTTTTTTGTCTGGACTTAGGTTTGACGGTATTGGTTATAGGTATGGGAAGATATACAGGTCGAATTTGTTTGGAGAACCAGCGATCGTATCAGCTGATGCAGGACTCAACAGGTTCATATTACAAAACGAAGGAAGACTCTTTGAATGTAGTTATCCTCGAAGTATTGGTGGGATTCTTGGGAAGTGGTCGATGCTTGTTCTTGTTGGAGACATGCATAGAGACATGAGAAGTATCTCGCTAAACTTTCTAAGTCATGCTCGTCTCAGAACGATTCTTCTCAAAGACGTTGAGAGGCACACTTTGTTCGTTCTTGATTCTTGGCAACAACATTCTGTTTTCTCTGCCCAAGATGAGGCCAAAAAGGTTTTCTTGGTTTACTTTTTTAGCTTCAGTTTGGATGTTGTTTTTTTGAAACTCTTTAATCTAATTGTTATAGTTTGAATTGAGCAGTTTACGTTTAATCTAATGGCCAAGCATATTATGAGTATGGATCCTGGAGCAGAAGAGACAGAGAAGTTAAAGAAAGAGTATGTGACTTTCATGAAAGGTGTTGTCTCTGCTCCTCTTAATCTCCCAGGAACTGCTTATCGTAAAGCTCTTCAGGTAACATAAAACTCTTTTTTAGCATTTAACTTCAAAAAATTTTGAAAAAAATATTTGTAACATTTTCCTTGTTGTGAAGTGATGTTCTTATTAATATTTTTTTATATATTGCTTTTAATGAAAATAATTGTGCAGTCACGAGGGACGATATTGAAGTTTATTGAGAAGAAAATGGAAGCGAGAAAATCAGAGATTAAGGAAGAAGTTAAAAGAGATAATGAAGCAGAGATTAGTAACAATGATCATTATGAGAGAAAACGTAGAGCGGATGATGATCTTTTGGGATGGGTTCTAAAACATTCGAATCTATCGCCCGAGCAGATTCTCGATCTTATCCTCAGTTTGTTATTTGCCGGACATGAGACATCATCTGTCTCCATTGCTCTCGCTATCTACTTCTTACAAGCTTGTCCTAAAGCCGTTCAAGAACTTAGGGTGAGATATTTAAACAATACAAGTTGATTATTAACCTATCACGTATTATATACAGTAAGTACTTTATATGCTACTTATATTTTTCTTGGTTTAAACTTTTTGAAGGAAGAGCATCTTAAGATCGCGAGGGTGAAGAAGGAACTAGGGGAGTCAGAACTGAATTGGGATGATTACAAGAAGATGGGCTTTACTCAGTCTGTATGTTATTTTTTGTTATTTTGTACTGTATAATATTATTTCTTTGTTTATTATGGAAATTGAGTTATTGGTATTATAAAAATATTTGTTTGTAGGTTATAAATGAGACTCTTCGACTGGGAAATGTAGTAAGGTTTTTGCATCGTAAAGCACTCAAAAACGTTCGGTACAAAGGTAAACTTTATATACAACAAGAAATAATGAAAATCCTGATTCCTGAATATGTTATAAATCTTATTGGTTGAAAAGCATTAAAAATAATTTTCCATTTTAATGTTGGAGAAATAGGGTACGATATCCCGAGTGGGTGGAAAGTGTTACCAGTGATCTCAGCCGTACATTTGGATAGTTCCCGTTACGACGAACCTAATCTCTTTAATCCTTGGAGATGGCATCAGGTAAATAACTAATAGTAAATGTATAATATATAGTTCATCTATGTCATACGTGCATGTGCATTTGACTTAACCTATCTATAGATACTATCCAAGAACCATCAATCTGGCAAAAACCTTGTATTGTTGTCCTTCAAAGTTAGTTCTTAACCATCGATCATTTATCACATGAAGCATATAAATAAAATATCATGTGAAAATAAAGTTGAGAGAGAGGATACGTGGTTGTGGTTGTACGTGAAGACAATTAATAAGTAGGATGGTATGTCTTTAATGACGTGGGAACTGCCTAAATACCTCCTAGTCTCATAAAACCCTAGGGCCCACAATGAGATTTTAATCGTGACCGCTGATTTACACTCAGGTTTTGGTAGATTTGATTTGACATACATGGTACAACGGTATTGACGGATCTCACACGCCCGACGACTTGTACATGTAATATTAGGTTCTGACACGTTGACCAGTCTCACATTCTCTACTAAATAATTTATCAAATCGGCAAATTATAAAAATTATGTTGTGGGATAGTCATATTTTGATAAAATAAAATAATAATGGGAGTTATGTCGTGAGAGTGAGTGGGGAAGGTATGATTAATGACCCACGTTGGTGGCGCCTACATGCACGTGTTCTTCTTCACTTTTTTCGCTACTTCCACTCTAAAACAGTATGTCGTTTTAACGAGCAGCAAAACTCCGGGACGTCTTCTTCGTCAGGATGTGGTAGTTTTTCGACGTGGGGGAACAACTTCATGCCGTTTGGAGGAGGGCCAAGGCTGTGTGCTGGTTCGGAGTTAGCGAAGCTAGAAATGGCGGTGTTTATTCATCATCTTGTTCTTAATTTTAATTGGGAATTAGCAGAAGATGATCAACCATTTGCTTTTCCTTTCGTTGATTTTCCTAACGGTTTGCCAATAAGAGTTTCTCGTATTCTGTAAAATAGGATTAAAAGTATTCCATTTTATTCTCTCTTTTAAAAGTATGATTTTTATCATTTTTACCTGATGGGAAAAGATTGGATAAATAATAATTGGAAATCGACGTTTGGTTAGGGTTTTGTTACAAAAATTTCTGCCAAAGGGACAAATATTCTGTATATTAGCGGGAGATATTAAACATTCTTATTGTATAATGGTTGGAACCCTTGGAAGTTATTGATTATTGATATTAGTCCATGTTCTAAAACGCGGCTGCACCGATCGTCTTATTGGGGTCATTATCACAGACAGCCACTCAAATAATTCACGTGTTCATGTTTTGAAGCTTGAAATTAGGTGTTACATGAACAGCAAGAAAAATGAATAAAAATTAATGAGATCTGTGAAAAATAAAAAAAACGGTTGTTCTGAGTTTGTTTATGTAAACCTAGAATGTTAAGAGGAATAAGAGGAAATTATAGTTATGCCATCAATGAATGAAAAGTGAAAAATTAAGAAAACACATCAAAGCATCAAACTCATGATCTGTTGTGTTATCGTCATAAGCCCAATAACTACTATACCACTAAAACTTTCAGTACTTTCTGTATAAATCACTAGGTATTTTATATTCTTTATAAGAAAATCGAAAATACATAAAAAAACTATTTCTGTTAATCGTCGATCATTATAATTAGTTAGGTTTGGACTGATCGTTCGACTCTAATTTTAAACATAAATATTTATCTTTTTATAAGTTTTTAACTACATTTTTATCATAAATTAGGATTCGTCTGCGCATCCACATTATTAATGTCATCAAACTGCATTAACTTTTTTGAGAGTACGTACCATTTAGAACTTAAGAATTAAGCGTGTTAGATTGGAGAGTAGTGATATAATAGATGATTTATCGGTAAGTAATTCGCGATGTCGTGTGAGTATTTTCGTTCCGTGCCGGTTCAAGTGTTTGATTCCAGTTTTTTTGGGCAGAATCTAATCAAAATATTATTTATATTCTAAACCAAAATAAACTCTAATTTGTATACGTATGTACATAAAAGTAACTCAGTCCATTTGTTAGAATCAACGAGCCTTACTCTCTTCCTCTCTAATCTTACATATTTCTTAAACTACAATGATGGCTATAAATAACATCACGACTTTGAAAGATGTGAAACCTTACAAAACTACTTGGAAATCCAAGTAAAAGGGATATACTTGTGGAAACAAAGATATCCTTAATAATATTTCGAAATTTCAACTTATATTGAAAACAAATATCACAGCTTTCACCAATCACTACTGGCTAATCAGATTTGGAAGATATCTAAACGTCCGGATAGTCTTGTCTTTCGAATTCTTAAACACCGGTACTTTCGTCATAAAACAATTTGGCAGGCAAAAGAAGGTTACCAAGCTTCTTATGGGTGAAAATCTCTATTATTTGGTCGAGATTTACTAAGTAAAGAAGTTCAGTATAGTATAAGAGATGGAGTCTCTACAATGCTCTCGGAAAAATGGCTTCCCACCGATCCCCCTAGAGCTCCAAATCTTCTCCCTTATACGAACCCTATGTTACCAGTTCAGGTCCTTATAAACCCCTCAACGAACCAGTGGGATGAAGAATTTCTGTACGATTTGGTGGAGCGTAATGATCACCATATTATTAGGAAAATTTTCTATCTCCATTGAAACCAGCGGATACAAAAGTGTGGCCATATAATCAAGATGGTAACTACTCTGCTCGATCAGGTTATAACTTTATTAATAGGAACACAGATTTAGTTTCCCAAGTTGCACCTCTAGCACTACATCCTGATCTAGCCAAAGATATATGGAACGTGAGAACCCAACCTAAACTTCAACATTCTTTATGGAGAATGTTATCTGGAGCTCTGGGAGTCAAATCAAATTTACGAAGACGTCATATCAATGTTGATCCTCTCTGTTCTCGGTGCTGTATAGAGGAGGAAACCACTGATCATCTTTTTTCACATGTGAATTTGCTAAAGCTGTATGGCGACTAACCAGACTTCAAAGCACAACACTATCTGATCCAACCATAACAGTGGAAGATAAGATAAGACTACTGCTCAGGATCCATAATAGTAAGGAGGCATCATCTAATATAAGTCAACTCCCACTAAGGACACTATGGCGCCTGTGGAAAAGTCGGAATGATATGATTTTTAATAATCAAACCTGGTCAGAACATGAAGTACGACAGAAGATTTAAGATGATGTGCAAGAATGGATAATATTTAATCCAACTATAGACTCTAGATTAGGAGGCTGCCTCCGAGAGGCCGGTAAATGGACACCTCCACCGGAAGGATGGATTAAGTGCAACTATGATGTTTCCCACCACACTGGTGATCAGGATTCAGGAATCGGCTGGATAATACGTAACAACTTAGGAAATGTGGAGACGTGCGGAATGGGGCGTTTTGAAGGACACAACACAATTGAAGAGACTGAATGCACGGCCTTATTATGGGCCATTCAAGCAGTTTATGCATTAGGATATCAAAAGGTGATTTTTGAAGGAGATAATCAAGTTATTATCAAGTGTCTTCAAGAGGGAACAGAAAATCTAAGACTACAACACTTCCTCTCCAATATACGAGCTTGGCGTGCTACTTTTTCGAAAATGGAGTTTCATTTCACCCCTCGCAAGAATAATATGTGTGCGGACTTTCTAGCTAGGAAAGCTCTTCTTTCGGATCACCCATGGCGAATATATTATACATGCCCATATTTTTTACAAAAATATGTAACAACTGATATTTCAAATTAATCAAAGAAGTCGTTAAAAAAATATCACAGCTTTCATATTGTTGTACACAAATAATAAACATATATTTGTTTAGATCAGCAACTTTCACAGAATTTTGAATTATAATTTATATTTCATAACTTATTACAAAAATATAAACTTATACATTTATATATATGGTTGTAAATGCCACTTTGAATTTGTACGTCAACAGATTTCACAGATTTTTGAATTAAAATTTATTTAATAAACATATATCTCTTTGTAAACTAACTACATATATTTCCAATATTAGCTCATAATTAATATAAACATTAGATGCAAAGTGCAAAGTAAAACTAAACAAAATTTTGATTTTGGTTTTCAAATTTTTAAATCAATAATATAGATATGTTTTTCATAAATGAGTTCAAAATTAAGATAACTACCATATCTCTTTTATATTAGTTCATAGATAACCTATACTATTACTTATGAAACAATTTTGTTGATTTGTTACATTCTCCATGATTTTAGCTAATTTTACTTATTTGTCATATTGTTACAAGTTTTTACCTTAAATATTTAATTTATTAGTTTAAATAATTGATAAACCATGAATTTTACCCACTTTTAATCATGGTTTATAAATGTTTTAACTACTAATTATATTATTATAGAGTCTGCATATTTATAGGTTCATGAGTGATTGAGAAGAAATTGATGTTTTGGAGTATTTTAGAGATAAAATAGAGAAAATAACCAAACTGACCACCGAACAAGACCAGAGGTCGACATTCAGAGTTAATAATCGATCGATATACATCTTGTACAATCGATTGATATCGAGAACCCAGAAGCCTGTTTGGTTCTAGACGACTTATGGTCCAAGACTTCACCAAATTACAAGATTACCCTTGATGAGTTTTAACCTAATATTTATACTTTGCCGAAGTGCTTAAGGCAAATAGAGCTTTCTTGTATTTTTATTTTCACAGAAAAAGTTTTCTAAGATATTTAGTGATAGAGAGAAAATTCAGAGAGATTTGTGATTGAAACTTCATTATTATCTATCTATCTATTTATGTAGTTTTAGTTACTTCATCTTTTTGCTATGGATTGTTTAGCTATGTCTGAATAGTTATTCTGTTAGATTTAGGGTTCAAATAGGTTACGAGAGATTAGCCCCAACTACATATTGCTAAATTGTGATATTCATTCATAGGATTGTCATTAATGCTTGTATTCTAGATTAACTAACTAGAGTCATGATCAACGGAATTGTAGGGATAAGTGATAACTTATAACTCACCCTGAAACCATGTCATCAAGCTAGAAGTGCTAGAGTAAGGTTAGGGCTGATCTAGCCAGCCTAGTGAGCACATTCAATTCGCACGCAAAGCTTGACAAAAGCGCGTCGATCAATATTCCTATAGAATCGATCGGCGGTGCGAAAGGTGTATCGATCGATATCCCTCTAAAACTATCGATCCAAACTTTCTAATTGTCCAACCTACTGTTGTGAAACCATTAGATCTGTCAATAGACAAACTTCGAAAGGTAAAGCCTAAGAGTTTGTTATTAAGTGTTGAGCTCTATAATATCATGCATACAACTGATAGACATCTATAAGATTATAATTTTGATTACCATAATAGAAATACTCATTTTAGCTATTTCATCTAATTGTTAAAACCCCGATTTAAATCATCTAAGCAACTAACTTGCTTGCACCTGCTAATTACATTTAATCATAATAAACATAGCTTAATCAATCTGACTAGATTTATTAGGTTCTCTAGCTCTTTGTGAATTCAATCACTAAGTACTACATTTGAACCTTTTATTTGAGAGAGAACAAATCATTCCATAAGGTAATTTGAGTGGTATCAATAATATAACTATTTCTAATTTCTAATTTTATATAAATTGAATTTTTTGGTTTGTCACAATCTACAGATTTTGGTTAATTTTTCTTATTTGTCTTATCCTTATTAGTTTTTAGTTTAAATATTTAATATATTAATCTAAACAATATAACTATATCAAAATTTCTAATTGGTATATTAATTTAAATAATATAGCTAATTTGAGCTTTCTAATTGCCATCATAAGTATTTTAGCTTTCACAAGTTTCTTATTATTTTTTTTATCTTAAATCATAATTTATTAATTTAAATTATCTAACTATCTTGAAATTTCTTATTGGAACTAGAATTATAATTATTTTAAATTTCACAGTTAAGACCAGTTCTTATATTCATGTGATGTAAGAGGTTTTAAATTATATAATTTTATTTTTCTCATTCATTCCAAGTTGTATCAGTTATAACTTTTTCATCCTCGAGGTACAGCGTTTTCTGGTTGTTTCAATTGCTTGCGTTCTCTTCATCAGTTTCGATGTAAATGTTTTGTTTTTAGTGGTTCAATCATTTTGGGTAGATCAAAAAATATTTTTTGTCAAACAATATCAGTAGTTGGATTCATTTGCATTAACGAATATATGAACAACATCAAAGCTTAATTCTCTCTTTAACTCTAGATCCTTTTGTGTTCATGACTTCTATATTGATGTACTTTTGATATTTATTTTTTGTTTAGTTTGAGTTCTATTTTTTTCTTTCTTTCTTTGAGTTTGAAAGACAAGAAAACAAATCGATTTTGTCATGCAGTTTGGAATTATGAATTAGTTATTCATAATAATTTACTGCTAGTTATTTCACGTGTGTTTTATTACCGTTTAATTTATAAGAAAACTTATGCTTTGATATAAGTTTGGAATCATATTATGAACATGTGTATAATGGTTTAGCTTTTAATTAATATGGCTAAAGTAGATATGTTTTTAATGAATAATTAGATTTATCATTATATAATTAACTATAACAATAAAACTATCATCATCTATGTTTTGTTGTATTAAATGTAAACTTATGAAATATTACGATAAGTCAATATATATATATATATATATATATATATATATATA
>OVBX01001103.1:0-29011 GCA_900406325.1 Erucastrum elatum | reverse complement strand
TTTTTTTTTTGTCTTTTATAACCGGTGTACCTTGGACCAAAACCGGAATTAATCTCATGGAATGTGGATCAATGGATGAATTGAATACCAGAAATTATTGAGATCACATAGTAGAAGAATTCGAACCATAAATTTGCTTACATATAGAATAACCATCAAATATTTGAATTAGTTATTATACTTACTATTTTAGCAAATTTATCTTCCCGATTAAGGTGAAAACAAATAGAACAAAACTGAGGTTCACCCCCTAGGATGAACCTTTAAATTCACCTCACCCTTTATAACCAATTAAACTGCCACATAGATAATTAAATAAAAAATATTAAAATCATTTAAAAAAATTAAAAATAAGAAAATGCTAATTTTAACGACGCTAACGCCGCCAACTAAACTCTAAAATCTTAATTTCGAATTCTAAACCCTAAAATTTAAATTTTAAACTCAAACTATAAACTCTAAACTCTAAACTCTAAACCCAAATTTGATATCATAAACCTAAATTCTGGACCCTAAACCCAAACCGTAAACTTTAAATTCAAACCATATACCTTAAACTCAAATCATAAACTCTAAAACCAAACTGTATATCCTAAACTCAAATCTTAGACTCTAAACCTAAATCATAAATCTGAAATCCAAACCCTATAATGTCCAAATTTAAGGTTTGGGTTTAAAGTTTACGGTTTGAGTTTAGGGTATATAATTTAGGTTTAGAGTATACGGATTGGGTTTAGGGTTTAGGGTTTAGATTTACGGTGTATGGTTTGGATTAAAAGTTTACGGTTGGGGTTTAGGGTTTAGGATTTGGATTTAGGGTATACATTTTGGGTTTAGGGTATACGGTTTGGGTTTAGAGTCTAGAATTTGAGTTTAGAGTATAGAGTTTAAATTTAAAATTTAAGTTTTAGAATTTACGGTTTAGATAGCGGCGTCTGCGTTGTTAAAATTGATGTTATTCTTTTTTTAAACTATTTTTAATTAATTTAATATTTTTTAGTCAATTATCTACATGGCACTTTGATTGGTTATAAAGAGTGAGGTGAATTTAAAGGTTCACCCCAGACGGTGAACCTAAGTCTTGCTCAAACAAATACCCTCACATCCTTCTATATATTTTAGAAAAGCTCATCATAACGTAAAATCCAAGCGTACATTGCTATGCATAATAATTTGATCATATATGTACGAAATGCAATAGACGTTCACCAATAATAGTAATAGAAGAGAGACGTTCACCACTAAATAAAGAAAAAAAGCATTTTGATACGAGACGAGAAGAAAGCAAGAGAAGCAAATTATGCTTGTGGCAAGTGTAAATCTTTAAATTCGTTAGGTTTTAATGGAATGGCCAATGCCGGGGCTGTTTCCGGGGATTGTTGGCCGGAACTCATCAACAGCGTGTTCTTCTTCACTAATGCCACTCTTCTTCACGGAGCTGACCGCAGTTGTGCTCAGGTCACCAGAGCCGCCTTGTGCCCCGAGAGTAGTTCTGTTTTTGATTGGCGTTCTATGAGTCCTCAAGTGTCTTGCCTCGGTCGGCAGGATTTTATGGCACAGAATTATAGTAATAACAAGAAGAAATATGCAAACAATCAAGGGCGCAGCTTTTGCCATTGATAATGACTTGGGTTTATGTTAATAAAGAATCTAAAGAAGGTTTTAAGGGAGAAGTTCAAGTGTCTAAGCTTGTATAAGAATCTAAAATAGTAGTTAAGAGATATTTTGTAAAGACTTGAATCTTAAAATGTTTAAGGAATCTCTTCTGTTTAATGTGTGTATATATAGGTGCCCAAATTAAAATGTGAACCATAGTTAGGCTTATGGGTTACTTAGCAATTTTTTTTTATTATATTCTTGTTCCTCTACAAAATCGTAACTAAATTATAGTGTTCATACTAAAAACGAATATAAATAATATATTCGTAGGTGATGTGGTTAAAAGGTTCACAGCCACACCACTTGATATTGTGCTTAGTTCGCTGTCTATATTCCCCTTTGCCTACTTACCCTTATTTTAATATATATATATAATATATATATATATATATAAAAAGTACAATGAGTGTCTCCCATAAATAAATAAAAATGTGATGAGAAGTACAGTATGTGAACAAAACAAACTTCATTAAGAAAAACAAGCGAACGAGTTTCAGTCTACAACAAGAGCAGGGGGAGAAATAAAAGATAAAGCTGCTTTTGCCAAAAAGTCAGCTTGAACATTTGCTAAACGCGAAATAAACTTAAAAGAGATAGAATCAAGGGAGTGAGCCAGGACATGGATCAAAAAAAAGTACAGTATGCGGTAGTATAATTAAGATGGTTGAATTTAATTTGTTTTGAGCAACCTTATTGGTCAAGCTCTAAAAATGAAGTTTTTAACTTCCATTTCACTTCCCCAAATGGGTCATCATTTTACAAAAAATAGTTGTTCATAACTTTATACAGAGAATCTCATTCTGCTGCGTAGGTGTCGCAGCTAAACACATGATCAAATTGTACTTGGATCATTAAATTTTAATACATAATTGATCGTGGTGGGTTCATAGCGTTCACGAAACTCCCGAACCATTCATTAGTTATGTGTACGATTTGGAAAAGAAAACTTAATAAAATATTTCTTTAAGAAAACTAATACATACTCCATCCGTTCTACTTTAAGTGGAGTTCAAAGAATTTTTTTTTGTCTCAAAATAATTAGTTTTCTCATTAATCTAGATAAAATTTAATATCATTTGATTTTTGTGATCAATTATAAAATATTGTATATTTTTCTATTGATTGAACTAGTTTCATTTAAAGAAATTTTTATGTTACCAAGATAAATTACATAAAAATATGTGTTTTATTAATCTATGTGCAAAAATCTTAAATTCCATTTATATTGGGACAGAAGAGTATTTTCTTAAACGACCAAACATAAGGTGTTAATATAATTACACTTGCAATTTAATGAACCGTACCTATGAAGCCTATACTATATTTTACAAGGCTAAGTACATATTGATCGACAGCGAGACCAGGCTTTCCAAGACCATTGGGTGTAGGGATGGCATTTGGTACCACCCGCCCCGCCCGAACCCGCCCCGCAGCGGTCTCCATCTCCGGCGGTTCTCTACGGGTTGGCCCGCCTATACCCGCGGTCGTAAAAACTGTGACCAAACCCGCACCGCAAGTTGTACGGGCCGTTGCGGGTAAGCCCGCGGGTCTATTGAAATGAGCACATCCGCGGGTCTTCGACTTGCTTGGTCTGAAACAGAAAAAACGGATCATATTATATATACTTCATGGTCCAAAACTATAGATATTAGTCTCTGGTTCAGCTGGTAAAGGCAATGAAGATTGATCTAAATCACCATTCCTCGGCTTTCTCGATTTAAGCCCGGTTTGGGAACTGAAAGCAACCTCTCCGACCTGCAAAAATAATAGCCTTTATTAAGTAAAGAATCAATACCACTACTGAAATAGTTTTCCGGTCATTATAAGAAAACCACCAAAACAGTTTCCTTGTAAAGCAAGTAACCTTTGCTGCGTAATCATCATATTATATATACCCATGGTGTTTATAAAATATAAGAAAGAGTAAACAACTCAATATCATAAGACTGACACCAATGCTTTATTGGCGTTGATACCATCGAACCATAAACTCTTGTTACTGTTTTGTTATACTATTTTCAAATGGTCTTTTCAAATTTAGTTTTTGAACTGAAACCACTTAAGAATAAGTGGAAAACCAAGGCAAAAAAAGGTTTTGGAGATGTAAGCCTACACAATATTACTCTCAAGGATGTCCTGGAAGTGGTTTCTTGAGCCACACCATTAATCTCTATTTAAGATGTAAGCCTACATAATATTACTCTCCGTTGTGTGTATCTTTAATCTTTATACACAACCAAAAACAAATCTTTTATGTGATAAGTAAGAACCAGTTTATTACATAGGTTGATAAGTAAGTGCAGTATAATTCTCGTTGGTTTATATTGATATGTTGTGGTACTTGTTTTTGTAGATAAGCCACCGATATCAGAGCTACATCAGTTCTTAGAGTTTCAGCTACCAAGGCAGTGGGCTCCAGTGTCCCCAACAAACCAACTCTACATCTTTAGTAACACCACAAGTGAACCCGAGGTGTTGGAGGTGATTACGCAGAGGAACCCGTGTGATTCGAATCGCCATTTTTGTCTGGTGTCTCTGATTTTTTTCAGGTATCGAAAACAAAGATGGAAATGGTGCGGGCTCCTGTTCACCCCGCATACCCGCATTGGCCCAAACCGCAAAAGCCCAGACCGCATGAGACGTAGCCCGCGAGACCCGCTACCAAATGGGTCTAAATTTTTATGCCCAAACCCGCCCCGCATAAGACTTCTACGGGCCTGGCCCGCGGGCTGCGGTCCAATTTGGGTGCTTATTATATCATCTTTTTAAATTTTGTTTAATAGATAGCTTCAAGCCACCCTTCAAACTTCTCAAGAGCTACATCTCTTATAGTTATCAAAATATATTACCATGAAAGGCTTTCATTATAATAAGATAAAGAAACCAGAGTGTCCTTTGCCACTATTCCATATGCCCTACGGCCACTATAGCTTGTGACCGCTAATTATTAATTAAGGATTAAACCAAATATGGAAAATAGGGTTAATTGGCTCTTAGCTTTCAAATCAGCCCACAACCGTCAGTTTAAAGATCTAGAGACCAGCATAATCTTTGGCTAGTCCCACCACCATGATTAGGACAGAATATTATTCTCGGACTTTCTTTTTTGCTTCTTTTTTTCTAGAGACAATATTATTCTCGAACTTTTTTTTTTTTGAAACTATTTATTCTCGGACTTTCTATTTTAATATTTTGCATCTTTTGATTTTATTTTCTTCTTTTTCTTAATTTGGTAATGTTAAAAATAATAATTCTTCTCTTGTATCCAAGTCATACTAATATAACTCGAGTTTGTAAAATTTGGTTGTATAACTGCCTAGATAAATCAACAATAATTCTTACCCAGTTCAAAATCTGGTTGTAGAATTGATCAATTGTCTAGATAAATCAACAAACTCTTATTTTCGTATTATCTGATTTTTTATGTCAAGGAATAATACCAAATATATATTTTTCTCAAAAGGTAAAATATTAGTGTTCTAAACGCGTCCAGTGCTTTCCTAGACGGCAAACGCCTAAAACATAATCATATATGCGATCCTTGCAGATGAAAATCCATAAAACAAACAATTCAGAGAGAGTGAGAGACAGTACATAATAGTTTTACCTACAGTGGATAAAATGTATACACTTAATTTGGTTATATCAAAGAAAAGTAATATTTAAGTGTTTAATTTATCGTTCTAGTTGTTAAATTTATGTAAACATAAAAATTTACCGATTTATGCTCTTAAAATAGCTAAACATTCGTCTAAACTCTAAACCACGTAACCTATTTGGATGTTATTATATGTTCAGATTGTTTAATAACTGCCATGATAGTCTGAGATTCAGCATCTGTCATATTGTAGCATCCATTTATTGTCTACGCCCCATTTTAGATTCTGAAAATATATAATACTTCAGTAATGATGGTTACGCAAACAAAATTAACAAAGTAGCAAAAAAAGTGTGGGAGGGTCTTTATTTATATTATTAAAACTATCTCTAACAGATCACTTTATTTTAAAAAATAGAATAACACTATAATGAAATTGAGTTACATTTCAATAATGATATAAAATAAAGTGATACACAAAACCAAAATAATATATTTTATTATATAATAAAACCAATTTTACTCTATTAATAAAATAAAAATAAAATATTATTCAGTCATTTTATTCCACTCTGTTCAATAAAAATCTCTAAAATGGATCCAAATATAGTTTTGGCTTTACCCTTTCCTTTACCTTGGATACCTCTTTCAAATGTGATGTGCATGCTTGTTTTTTTTTATAAACCATCTTGGATGATTAATGTTAAAGAGTGAACTACTCCAAAATCATATTACACTGTCTGATTCGAGTTTGAATATCTTTCGCCTAATATCAAGAGGTAAACCGATCATCTAACTAATATGGATACACACCAGATCCAAAAAAAATTGCCACTAAGTTAATACCACTTGGTTATCTACATACTTGTTTTAACATATTCTTTTGTATAGATGTAAAGTTCGTGGTTGGTGAAATTATAATAATGTTTGCATGCCGATAAATATTTCATTCAACATCTGAGATGTACTAGTAAAAGTATGACTAGAAGAATGTCTAGATATATACGTTTGCGCGCGTGATTAAGTTCGTATCAATAATAAAATATTAATATTTTCTTAATCTACCAATTACAATTTTTATTGGTACCCCGTGGAATTTTAGAATTGTCGAATCGTTAAGTGTAACAAAAAACATTAAAAATTAAACAACCTTAGGATTTTAATCATATACAGTTTATAATTTTATTAAGCTCCGGTTTACTTGTATAGGGGAACCACGCCGAAAGAATAAAAAAACTCGTGTATACAGAATCATAATGTGGCACTGTAGGTAGAAAATTATAAAGATAAAAAGAAAGAGATTAACGAAGTAGCATAGCACAAAGCGATTTAATTAAAGTTCAAGAGTGATCGAACGATTACAATCACAGAAACACAACGATCAGCACATAGAAACCCCAGCTAGAACATAAGGCAGCCACAACATCTTACTTTGTAACAAGTAATGTCTAAAAAAGACAACCCTAGCATCTTACTGCGCCACAACAACATATAGCTAGTGACCGATTCCGGGACTGTTCCCGGGTTTTGTAGGCCGGAATGCATCCAACGAATGATCTTCTTTCTCTAACTTGCTTGAAATATTCAAACCCTGACCACCATGTTTCTTCTGGTTGCTAGAGATCCCCAAAGAGTTCAATAGTCGACCTTCAACGATGTGAGATTCTTGGATGAGAGTCAGTACTAATATAAGTAAAACAAGTCTAGTCAAACTGCATTTAGCCATTGAAATATTATCAGAGATTGTTATACTTTCTAGAAAAACGAATGAAAAAGCTTAGGAAATTAACGTGTATGAACACTAAGAATAAGAATGTATGTATCAATGGCTTCAACTCTAGATGGCTATTTATGGAGAGAAAAAATGTCTAGCTGGACCGTGCATGTACCCTCCAACAAAAAAAAGCAATAGATTATTTATGTAATAATAATTAATATTTATACACATGGAAAATAATTAGGATCAGTTTGGTTCTAAATTCCAACCTTCTGGGAACATTCCGTGAACGGAGATCATATGCCAAAATATCACATAACCGTCGAAAATAATGGAGTAGCTGTAAATGTTAGTGTTTGAGTGTGAGTACATACACATGCTCACAAAAACAAATTAATGGATCATTTTTTTTTGATAAACCTTATCAGCGATCTGGTCGGCTCAGGGAGAAACACACTTAATGCTACAGAGTGAACTGACTATCACACTGCCTGATCCAAATTCCGACTAACGCTAGGGGATGAACCGATCATTTCACCATGTAAACTACTTGGGCAAATCCCAAATCCAGACTGGTCAAATGATAAATTTTTTACTTCTCACGGAGAATCACACCCATGAATGATGTGAAGACTTGGAGACTATTGCTTTTAAGCTTATGTTGGAGACTTGGAGTAACTGACCAAAATCATCGTTAGGGTCCTCCAGACAGAAAGAAACATATCTCACTACATGGTTCAAGACTTTCAATCACATCACGGCAGATAGCTTAAGCCTTAATTATTGAGTGATCTTAACTCTTTGGGTCATTATTCTTGCAGTGTAACCAAGTTTAGGAGTCTAGATCCTCAGCTCTCTTTGGATCATTTTTCGCGAGTCATTTACGTAAGTTATAGGGTCATAAAAGCTTTCAGTTTGGGTCAAAAATGCTTAGAATTGCTTCCAGATATTTTTCTCATCTAGTAATTGTGCAATTTGAAAATTCTAATTTGGGTGACCCATTCTCACAATAAAAACTCAACGTATCCATTCTCTGATTCTCATCAACGACTCGTGTTGATATTAGTCACGTATTGTCATTTAAATTACCCCCTGCTTGTATTTATCTCTTTAATAACATTTCAGACTCATTTTTATATTTACCTCTATAATATCACTTAGAAAAAAGTACCTATCACAGTTCTTTTTTTTCTTTAAAATAAAGATTTTTTTTATCTGCTTACAGAGAAAAAATCACATTTCCTATTTTCTTTTATTTTATATAGAATTCCATTTTAGAGTAACACATTAGAGTACATCTCAACTTTATTATACATTTTTCTATTTTAGAGGAAAAAAATGTATATTAGAAATTGGAGTAAATCTCAATTTTTATTTTTACAAATTTTCTAAAAAAAATCTATTTTAGAGAAAACATAGCAAAATATATTAGAGATAGACTAAAGAAACACCCCATAAAATTTTCTTTTCAAACCATTAAACAAAAAAATTATTTGACATATAGGAAAACACCCCTTAACAGAAAATGAATATTCTCTGAGATAGCCAGGTATTTGTAATTTATCGATCACATACTAAATTATTTTGTAAACTTGTATTTAAATATTGTGTCCGCTTTAAATCAAAAGAATATCATCATTACAGAAAGGTATACGATGGTCTCGATGAATATTTGCACCGAATAATAACAAGTATATTCGTCGGACTTCGTACTAGTTCAAACCAATTTGTGGTGAAAGTGGCCATTCGTTAAAAAGTGTACGAAAATGGGTGCACGTTTAGACTGTCATGATTCATGGAGTGCTACGTCCTTTTAACTTATTTTTTTAACCATAGTATATGTTAGTCAGTTTCTTACGGAACCTTTTGAGATTCTCACGAGATCTCGTGATTCATTTGACAATTGGCACTAGATTAGTGTCCTTGATTGCACATGCATAAGAATCGTTTTTGGATCTTCCTGTTCCGGTGCTTTGCGGCTGTGCCTATGCTGTATCTGTACAGGCTATCTATGCATGTAATTTATTTATTATGTAGTTTTATTTATTGTTATACTGTTAAACTTCAAGAGTTTGACATAGTGTGCTCATCATGTATAAATTATAGTTTAATTTCTGACAAATAAAGACTAGACTGTTAGTTCGTATCTCAAATGTTATGTCAATTTGTTGAGTTTTCAGTGTGCCGAGTAAAATATCATACAGTAATCCAAATGTTTTGCTACTATAGGGATGTTACATGAAAAAATTAAACCGCGAGGTATATATTGGTTGTAACTTTAACAATTTTATGAAAAAATACAACCAAGTCTTACAAAATTTATATGATACCAAATATGTACGTTCTTTGTATTATTATATATACTTTTGTGGCACTTTTAGAAGACAAACAAATATTTGAATTTCAAGAATGCCCCCAAAACCATAAAAATACTAAATTAATCCCAAAACCATTCAAAATGTACAACTTTTAAAAGTAATATGTTTGATTGGTTAACCATTAACAACCTAAAACATGAAATAAGATTGCAATATTATGTACTTCTAAATGTCAATGCACTATAACAACTAAAAAAGCAGTGGTCTCATTGTAGAATACTAGAATAATACCCCACCACAGTATAAATTTGGATTCCATTCCTAGCTGGTGAATAAATGTATTTTAATATGTAATTTTTGTTTTGGCAAGCGTTAGTTTTTTTTTTGTTGCACAAGGCAAGTTTTAATTGTTCCTTGTTCATATTGTAGGTTTGAATTAATAAATTATATAGGGAAAATGATACTGTCACCAAATCCATTAATTTACCGTTGAACAAAATAATAGTCTTGAGTATTTTTTTGGTGGTAAACAATATTAAAAAATTAATTGTAAATTACTATTCAAGAAAGTTCATCAGTCCAACTGCAACAAAGAACAATAGATAGTTATTTTATTACAATCTATTTTATACTAATTGCACCGTGTCAACTTTAATTAAATGGAGCATGAACTAAAAAAGCAAAAAGAGTAATTTTTATAATTACTTTTTATTGATATGAGCTATATATAATTATTGATTGTAGTGGCTAATAGAACTCAGTTGAGTCGTTTTCCTTCTCCCTAATTTGGAAATCTTTAAACATTTCTTTTGCGCCACCAACCATTTTTATTATATGTAAGAAATCTCAAAGGTAGTTTTTTTTGTCACAATCCCAAAGCTACTATAATATATCTGAAAAGTACGTATAAAAATCTAAAGGATCTCCAGAGCCTTTCTTCATGTGCTTCGCAATTCTACCTTTTGCACATGGTGGCAAGTAGTAAGAAGCTCACAACGAAGTATCTGGTATTTGTATTAACATGAAAAGTAATGGAAAAAATAAATAAAGTTTCAAATCAATAAAGTTTAAAAAAAAGTTTCAAATCAATAAAACACAGAAATCATATTTAACTTTATTAATGAACTAAGGTAAACTCTTAATGGACTAACTTACAAATAATATATCATAAAGTATTTACATGAGTATGTATACGTTTGATGACAAAAAAATCATAAAGTACAAATACTAAATTAAAAATCACTTATTGGAATAAAATTAAAATACCACTTAAAACAACAATTTAAAATACATATTAATTTAGTAAAGGCACGAAGACGTAGTACGCTGATTGAGAGTTAGAAACTCAGGCCGATTGACCAAACATGGAGCTACCATCAAAACGAAGAAAATGGTAAACATGATATTAGCTGGAGCTTCATGTTAATTGTTTTCTTTTTCTGTGGTTGGAACTAGTTTATAGGGTAACGAGAGAAGAAGGTTTAGATCACACGACTTTGGGTTATATCTTAAGTTACTTAAAAATAGATTGTTTTTGTAAGTGTTATGTGAGAGATTTAATTTGAACCGTTAGTGTATCTTTTACCAAAACCATAAGAAAATGCATAGTGTAAATTATAAGACAAAGGGGGTGAAAGGACTAACACTATCTCCGATAGTTCACCTTATTTTTTTCTCTAAAATAAAGTACCTTTATAATAGAGTTAAGTTATACTTCAATGATACTATATTTTAGAGTGAAAAATAAAATGATAAACAAAATAAAAACAAATTATTCTATACATAGAGTAAACATATTATTTACTCTATTATAGAGTGAAAAATAGAATACTATTGGAGCACTTTTACTCTAAACTATATTTTAGAGTGAAAATTAGAATGAGGTTGGAAATGCCCAAAAACATATGCCAAGCTACTTGATGGACGGCATATAACCAAGCTCAAAAAGGATAAGGTCCATTGATGTATTAAAGGTAAAATGATATCCAAAATATTAGAAGTGCAGAAGCATGATTTTTAAAAATATTAGGAAGCAAGTAAGTGTTAGAAGCGTATATATATATGTGTGTGTGTGTGTATATTATATTAAATATAAATTTAAAAAAAAAAACATACGACTAAAAATCATATGATACAAATTAAAAATGAGTATTTATTCATTTATAATATTTTTAGATGATTTTATATTAAATCTGTGAAATACACTTAATTAATTTGATAAGAAATTATTATATTAACTACTTTTAATATTTCATAAATAATTAACACAATATATTTAAATATATATGATATATCTCTAGCAAAAATTTCAATGAACAAAAATATTTTATAATATTAGTTTTATTTTTTTATATTTATATGCTCCATATTTTATTACTATTTAATTTTAGATTTTGTACAATAACAAAACATGATTTTATATATTTTGTGATACTGTGCTGTTTTAAACAGAAGCGTGATTTTAAGACGAAATATAAGTTTCCAACATGTTTTAAAATAGAATATTTACCGTTTTGGAATCGAGATTGCGTAAGTTTCCGGTTCAAATTCTGATTCCGGTTCTGAAGTGAGAAGCGGACGTCTAATGAACCTTCCATGCAAAAACTAAATTCACTAAACATTTACCGTGAGAAAATAAAGCATGCACGGTTAGACATTTTTTTACTGGCCTAATATACAAATGTTTTTAGGTAAAAATCGTTTTCCATATTAAAATGGTATTATTATCCGTTTTTGTTAAACGGCAACTATTTATTAATAGCTGAGATGAACCATTGCTTGCATTAGGGCATCTTCATCTCTACTCCCTTTTCTTCCTTCAAAATAGAGTAAAAGTGAATATGGAGTAAGAATTACTCCAACCAAACTTCATATCTCACTACATAATAGAGATTACTCCATTTACAGGGTAATCTTTTTTTTATTTGTTCACCATTCTATTATAGGATAAGAAATAGAGTTGGTTTGGAGCATTTTTACTCCATTTTTACTTTTAATCAATTTTGAAAAAAAAAAGAATTTTACAATGAAAACACTCTTAGTACTCTCAATTTCGAAAGGTTAAGTAAGAGCATGTTTATCAATGAACCTCCTTTGGGGTTCATTTGTTTTATTTTTTATTATTAATTTTTTTTCTTTTTGATTTTTTTAAAAAAAAATAGACTAATCGTGGGCCGCCACGATACGCGGAGCCCACACTACAGTTATGAACCAGGTTCAACAATCTTGTATTATTTTAATATTTCTTTTTCGAAAATCGTGTGAACTCTCTCTCTGATCCCTCAATGGACATGCTCTAAGTTCCACAAAAGCCGTCCTTCCGTGACCATAGAAAGATTGATGTTAGAAAGGACCCTTTTTCCATCTGGCCATCTCAAATAGATAATATTAACAAAACCTGTATGTACACAATTGATATTTAAAAAGTACAAATTCTAAATTAAATACCAATTTTTATTGGGTGTATTTTCATAGTGAAATGACAAAGTTAACGTAATCTAAGTAAATTCAGTGTTTCATAAATAGTGTTACATTAAATTTGGTATAATATTTATCACACGAAAAATCTAATAACAAATTTTATTACTTTTCTTTTACTTATAATTATATTAGTATTATTAATTAGTTTAAACTTATACGTAAAGATAAATATACCATTTTATTTTGTTTTTCTACTTTCACATTATGAAAAATAAAAATATTATTTAATATTTTAAAATAGTAATTATATATATCTCAAAATTGTGACAAAATAAAATATCTTAGATTGTGTATAATTTTAATATGTACTTTTAATATTAATAATATGAAATTTTAATTGTAATTTTTAATTCCATAAAATAAATACATAAATATACAGTGTAGCTAAAAACAAATATAAATATGTAAGTAAATATTAAAACATAGGATTTAAAAAGTTAATAAACAGAAAATATAATGTGATAAAATAATTATTTAAAAAGAAAAATAAAGCATAAAAGATACTACAATTAAAAGGTTAAATAATATATAATATTCTTAAAGTATAAAATATACTAAAATTAAAAGTGTAAATACTATATAATATTATGAAAGTATAAAATATACTAAATTAAAAGGTTAAATAATATGTAATATTATTTTGGTGTGAAATCTGCTGTTATGGTTGGAGATTAAAAATAAATTATAACACCAAATTTAGTATTATTTCAACATCAAATATAGTATCATGGTTGGAATTTCACTTAATTTTTCATGACAGAAAAAACAGTTAATATGTGTTCATCAACAGAAAAAATATAGAGGTATGATGGGAACAACTTGGAAATTAATTCGATGTTGAGAACAATAACTCGATTCTTTTATATACGAAAATGATATATTAGTCAAGCCAAACGTACTGTTCATTCATCCTCTTAAACACAGTCAGTGTCAATCACGTGCAAGATGTCTGAGTCCAAGTTTTATCACAAAAGTTTGAAATATCTATCTAGTTGAACAAACATCACCTCAGAATTTGTTATCGACACTAATTGTCCTTTATTCTGTTTATCAAGTTGTAAACTATTATATGAATTTTAAATGTGTCCTATAAAGCCGCCCATGCTTGTAAGATTATAATTAATATAAATACATCGCATATTTTTTAATATGAACAGTTAGTATTTAAAAACGAACTAGATGAAAAGTTAGTTCGGCAACTAGCAAGGAGAATCAAGGCAAGGCTATATCGCCATCAACTCAACCACTTACTCTTCCCCACCACTCATTCATTCTTTGTCGTTTGTCATATAATTCCTTTGCCAGAAAAAAACTTTTCCCTATAAAAGTTTTTCAAAAATCATATGTGTCTTAATTATCAAATAAGTTTCAACCAAATTTTAGAGTAAACATTTTTAATGGGGATTTTCTCCAAAAAAAACATTTTTATTGGGGGTTTTCAAACTCAATCTCTCAAATGTAATACGTAACTATTTCTATTTTTATTATGTGTTTCAAAATTAAGAGAAATCTACGTCAAAATATTTCACTGAAGGAACATTTCATGTAATTTGTGTTAAAAATACAATCACATGTAAAATGTCTGAATCAGAGTTATCTCATAAAAAAAGTTATCACATAATTTTGAAATATCTAACTGGTTGAACCAATATCACTCACTTCTTGTAATTGTGATATACGTTTGGTAGTCGGAATATACCATATTCTTGAATATTCGTACTATTAGCCCTAAAAGTATGTGTGCAACCATATGATGACATGTTAAAAAGTGAGAAGGTTGTTTTTTATTTGGTTGGTTCCTACAAGCAGGGAAGTCCTTCAAGGGGCCTACCACAGTCTCCTACCACTGATTTCTCTTTTACTTTCAACATATTCTGCACAGAAAGCTATATTCTTTAATGCGAGAAATCATTTGCCATATTTTTAATTTTTGAGGAAATGATAAAAAGCTAAAAGGCTGTCATGTAGAAATGTAATTGCTATAGTTTCATAACGATGACAAAAACTAAAGTAATTTTATACTAGTACAATCTCAACCATCAACCTCACAGACTCACAGTTATTATTTTATTATGATGATTAAATAATTAAACACCAACGTAACAAATTTTCTTTTTATTTGTACACCCTCACTTTACGGCAGCATTGGGGACGACCACAATTATTCGTTACTTATTCTGTGCTTGCTATTTGGTATTTGACCTGTAAAGTTAAATATTTAGTTTGACCTAATCGAATATCAAACAATCTATATAAATTATTTATATGTAAAGTAACTAACTGTCGTTGTTTGGATTGTTATTCGTTTTTGTTAACGAATAAATAGACATTTTTAAATTATAATTAAATAATTTGTTTATATTTTCATTTCTATAATTGAATCCAACATAAATTATATAACATTTAAGCATTTTAAAGTTTTCTCTTTTTCTGTATTATGTCCCTCAAATCATCTAAAACATAGGAAAACTAATATGATATTGTTTATGAAACTATTTAACTATCAAATAAATAATTATCAAGTAACTTGCAATAATTTACAAATAACAAATAATAAAATACAATAAGTAATTTGTAATTCCGTCATATTTTAGTAAGTATTTAAAACTGCAAATATCCATTTTATTTTAACAAAACAAATATAAGTCCAAAATTTTACTATTTATACAAGCCAAATTGAATACCAAATATACCAAAAATACCAAGTATTCGACTTCTGCACACCCTTACACAGCACCATTGCCGTTGCTTTATCACATATAACAGATGCTATAAGAACGTCATATAGAAAAAAAATGATACTAAAGGAATTTTACCACAGGTTTTGTATGGTCTTTTGCATGTGAGCCCGTGATGATCATTTGACATTTTTAGTATACAGAGTCAAAAAGAGTTATTTGTATTTTATAATTTATACACACACACACACACATATATATATATATATATAATGATATAGAGTGATTCAAATATATGTTTTGTTTATCAAATATATCGTTTAAATTTTCTGACGCATACGAAATACATATGCTAGCTATTATTTTATATATTAGTTTGCTAATAATTTTTGACTTATGTTAAGTAATACTTCAAATAACTCTATAGTTTTTCTCTAGATATTTATTTTGGAATTTAATAAAACGAGATCATTATTCTGTCAAACTGTAAAGATTTTTAAGTAGATAGGTTTAGCATTGTCTAAAAGTTATAAACGATGTATCTGCGTTTTAAAACTTTACTAAACCTTAAATAACCAGTTCTTATGTGTATTGTGCTAATGCTAATATTTAACAATGTGTATATGTTGTAGTTTCCTGAATCATTGGTTATATATGAGGAGGTATCATTTGTACGTACTCAACCTTGACTGGAAAAAAATGTAGAATTTTTCAACGAACAACGTTTCGTACTTATTATAAGCGGAACTGCATGCACATGATTAAAAGACAATAGTAAATCATACGTTCAGAAATCACAGGTACACATATACACATGCATATGTGAGAATTACAATTGCATGAAAATGTTTAGTTGTGCAAACTATGGCCAATCCCAGGGCTATGGCCGGGTGTTGTAGGCCTGAAATCTTCTGCACCTTTACCTTCCGGTGGTGGCGGAGGAGGTGGCTGCAAGAGTTGGACCGCCTTTTCATCAACTATCAGATCGCTGTTCATAGCCATCATCTTCTTGCTATCATCATGACCAACATTCATCTTATCATCAACTTTTATGTTTCTTAGGGTTCGTCCATGGACGCAGTTAAACCCTTTAAAAAGGACCATCATTAAAAAAACGCAAGTGAACAATGTTTTCTTTTGATCCATAGACGACTCCATTGGAGAAAAAAATGGAATAAAAAAAGAAAACAGAAAGAGAGCGAGAGTTCAAAGAGAATATTTGAGAGGTGGTGTGAAGTAATACTTGCTTCTATGGGGGTATTTATATAGAGATTGCCTGTACGTACTTAGGGCAACCTCATTGGTTAAGGAACCCAAAAATGGTTTTTAACTATTTAATATTACTACTTCATATACATAAATCGTATGGTTAAATTTAAATGTTTTCTTTGAGATATGACAAATAAAAAGTGCCAATTGTACTTACAGTATAAAAAGAGTTCTTGCAGTATGTAAAATGAGAAACTCGCCATTTTCTCTTTCTCGTCTCTTTTTGATTAAATAAAATATTTAATTTCAGAAATACTCTCATCAGAATTGCCATTGGACATGACATGTATTGTTGCAAACAAACTAATTATTCAAATCAATTTTGTTTAATTTAATTATTACGAAGTATGTCACATGCTAGTGATATTCTTTCAAAATAAAATGATCGGTGACTTGGTACTAGAAAAACATGCGGTTGATTTATCGAAAATTTAAGCTACATCTGAATATTATTTTATATTTTTGTATGTATAAAGAAATCGAGAAAATTAAATATAATATTGGCAAGATAGAACCAAACTGATCAAATGAAAATAAAAATATGAGTTTGAAATAAAGTTAGAAATCACAGATATATTTTATACGCGTCACAAAATTAAAGACCATACATTCATTCATTTATAGAAAAGACAGCCGAAGTTGTCTCTTTTCTTTTTGTTTATAGCTTTACAGCCATTAAAGTTAGTCCAAGATCCGAATCAAACCCCTAGCGGTCATGAGGCTAGTACTTTTCACAAATTAATAATAATAATAATAATATAAGTGTAGTACTTTGTTTTTTTTTAACAAAAGTGTAGTACTTTGTTAATGTATAGTGGTTTTAACTTAATTTGTAGATTTCGATTTTTCAGATATTTATATTTTAAACAAAATATTTATTTTCATTGTTCTATATATTGATTAAATTTATAAACTTTATTTGTGTTAAAATTAGATTAAATCGTGCATGTATATATAAAACTATATATATATATATGTGTGTGTGTGTGTGTGTGTGTGTTTAAACAACAATTTTAGACTTACCTTAATCAAATAATATTAAACATTTTGAAATGAGAACAATTAAAATAGATTGTATTTGCAAACACATTTTTTGTCAATTATTTTTCCTTTTTTACAAGTGTATGTGCGTGAAGTACTGTACATTCACACATGCACCAAATGAGCATGTATTAATAAACCAATAGTACCTCATCCAAATTCAAATAAACTAAACAACTTCGGCTCCATTCAGTTTGGTTTAACCAAAGAGTTGTTGATACACAGCATCAGCGTATCCATTGTATTGTGATAAAGTTGAATTGCATCAGACCTCGGTAACGCCAGAAATTCCTGAAACCATCATTATATCTGACTACGTAACCGGCGGTGAAAATGTATATTGCAAGTTTGTGCTTTACTTGGGCTTTTATAGATCGTCTACGAAATAAATTCATGGATTATGAAAAGCCATCAATTTGTTTGTGAATTTCCATTACAGACCCAACAACATAAGAGGCGATTACACATGTTCCCACCTAAATGATGATGGTAACATAAGTAAACCAAAATTACCGGGGTCCAAACTACAGAATAGAAGCTTGAGCAAGAGTCTACAAAGCACAAGTTTGATTTTATTTATTAATAAAACATTATACAGAAAAGCATAAAACCAAAATCATTTACGACTGGTTCCTAGCTTTCTCCTTCTCTTTGGCTTCGCTACCTTGAGTCTTGTCGTAGTCTTCCCAAAACGAAAATACATACAGAGAAATGATAATCGTTAGCTCTAAGTCTACTAAGAGGTATTACTTGTATTGGTACATATAAATTATATGATATAATAAAATTGTTGTTAGATAATACCAGGGTAATTCTCATTGACCTCAGCTGTTGTCCTTTTGGAAAGTTTGATTTCGTCCATATATAGGTTCCTCCAAACCCTTCTTCATCAGACCTCGTTGCGTACCCTTCTCCAAACAAATGCGACATCACGTCGCTGCTCCATTTTCATCAAAAGATATTGAAGCAAAAACATTAAAAATATATAACTTTCCAAACGATATTACACATATATAGTGGACTAGACGAACCCGGTTTCCTCGTTTGGACTTTTAGTCTTCTTATTCTTATCCATCTTTTGCTGGTCAGAAGCGGTCGCAAAACTAATTCCGGTAACTTTGCTACCGACCCATGTCCAAAATAGTTCAGACAGTTTCGATTTGAAATTCGTAAATGAATCAGCCCCAAAGCTTTAAAGCCAGACTGATCCAGTCTTGCTTGATCACACCCTAATTTTTATTGTTGCTATCTTCTTCAAATCGACACAATTGGATCTCTACTTTCCAGTCTTATTATTATTTACTTACAACCACTAATCCACAGTTAATAAGAAAATCACACTTAAAAAAATGCAATATCACCAAGTGTGTAGTGTTCCAGGAAATAAATAAAAGAGAAATATATCAAACAAATAACGTTTTTTTGTCTGCAATCACTTTATTACACACCATTTCAGGTGTCAAAATGTAAATCCAAGATGATCACGAACGCTGATTTGTCCCCCTAGCTCATCAACACCGTAACAAGTAGAAACTCTTTTTTTTTCTTTGGTGTTCTTCTAATTCCATTTTTCTTCTCCTGATATTGTTATAAATTATTCTGTATGACATAAAAAAAAAAATACTAAAGCAGATGGCTGCAAGCTTGCTTGTATGTGTGGGGGGAAGGAAGGGAATCAATAGACGCGAGCTTTAGGAGGGAAAGTGTCAATCTCATCGTCGAGAGTGTCCATGTGAACAGGCCTATACTCCAACCTCACCTTCTCATCTTCCCAATACCCCAATGTATGCTTCATCCATTCTCCATCCTCTCTTTTCTGCACCCACATTCATTACATTTTATAATTATATTTGAGAGCTAAGTGGTTATATCATCCATTATCCTTTTTTTTTATATAGGAAGGGAACCAAACCGTGAAATCCTCCCGAGCATGTGCTCCTCTGCTTTCCTTTCGTGCTTCTGCTGAATGCATTGTTATGGAAGCGTTTATCAAAAGGTTCTCCAGTTCTATTGTCTTTATCAAATCAGAGTACCTGCATTTATACAAATAAGTTAGTAACAAAGCGTTGATAGTTAAATATATCGATCCCAATTGTAAAAATATCGTCTTACCATATCAAACTCCGATCTTTAACCTGGACATCCTCGAAACTTTCCCATGCCTTGTCGATCAACTGACAACCTGTGATCAATTATGTCAGAACCATGAGTCTGTTGCAGGTGTCAAAGAGCTCTTAATCCAGGACTAATAAAGATTTTTTTTTTACTTTCTTCCAATGTTTCTTGGGTGCGGAAGACAGCTGCATTGTTCTGCATAATCCTCTGCATGTTCAATCTAATACTTGAAGTAGGAAGCGACCCGCTTGAGTGTCTTAACTTGTTCAGCCATTCGATCGTCTTCTTACCTGCATTCTCCTCAAGAGGTCTCTGTTTCTCACCTGCACCGTTCAAAATAAGGCAATTAAAAACAGCAGAAGCGACCATTCCTTTTTTTAAATATAATGATACTACAGTCTCGAGATATCCTCAAAACTGACTAACCTGGTTTACTAATCTCTGCAACCCTATTTGCACAAGCACGGCCAAACACAACAATGTCGAGGAGAGAATTTGCACCAAGTCTGTTGGCACCGTGAACAGATGCACAAGCTGCCTCCCCAGCAGCCATAAGCCCAGGAACCACTGCATCTGGATCATCTCCTTTGATGGTTACTACCTGCAGGACAAAAAAACAAGAACTACTTTGACTGCGAGGGTTTTAATGCATCTCATGCTTCACTCTACACAAACTTCACCAAAAGTTCTACAAAGGCTTTTCTTATTCTTACCTCGCCGTGGTAATTTGTTGGGATACCACCCATGTTGTAGTGAACGGTGGGCAAGACTGGAATTGGCTCTTTGGTTACATCAACACCAGCAAAGATTGCGGCTGTCTCAGAGATTCCAGGGAGCCTTTCTTTTAAAACTTATGGGGGAAGATGATTCAAATGGAGGTATATGTGATCCTTGTGCGGTCCTGGTGATTTTAGCAACAGATCCAAGATAAGTGTTAAAAACTAAACATGTCACAAAAACTAGGATAGATACAACCCAAAGACATGTAATGAGAGTTTCTCAAAAAAACTAGTTCCTAAGGAAGCATACCTGCACCACGACCTTCTCTGATTTCCATAGTCATAGATCTGGAGACAACATCTCTTGATGCAAGATCCTTGGCTGTAGGGGCATATCGTTCCATAAAACGTTCACCTTCACTGTTTCTAAGGATACCACCTTCACCTCGGAATCCTGCAATTGTATAATAGAAAAACACCAAAAGACATTACATCTTTGCCTTGCAATCCAATTAGTGCATGTGATTGCACGATGCTAATCACGATGCTAACCTTCAGTGATGAGACAACCGGCTCCAAATACCAGTTGGATGGAATTGAACAAACTCCAAGTCCTGCACAAAGTCATTAAACAATTTTTACTATTAGCATACAAAGACATTATACACCATTCTATCTCAAAACGAAACAGATGGCAAACCTGGAGCGGAAGACCAGCACGTGCAATCATGGCATTGCCATCTCCTGTGCATGTATGTGCTGAGGTTGAAGAGAAGTATGCTCTGCCATAACCCTGAAAAAGAAAAGCAGCCATCAGGTAAGCATATTTGCACTACTGGAAAACTTCGTCTCATATAAAAACTAACTCACCCCAGTGGCCAAAATTGTTTGTGCAGAGCGGAAACGATGCAGTGTTCCATCTTTCATATTTAATGCAATAACACCCTGGCAACTGCCTGCTTGTGAGGTAACAATGTTGCACAAATACACTTAACATAAGCGACAGCAAAAGGAAAAAAAATATATTTCATATACTTACCATCACTAGCCATAAGCAAATCGAGAGCGAAGTATTCAACAAAGAACTGAGTGTTATGCTTCATAGCTTGCCCATAAAGGGTATGCAAAAGAGCATGCCCAGTCCGATCCGCAGCACAAGCACAACGATAGGCCTGACCACCTGATAGTAGAAGAAAAAGAAAGTGAACATGAGAAAATCAGTTTTAAAAAAAAAACAGTGTCGAAGTCAATAGAGAGCATTAAATCAGAGAATTAAAAGGTTGTTAGGCAAGTCAGTCAGTTACCTTTGCCAAAGTCAAGACTCTGACCACCAAAGGCACGCTGGTAGATTTTCCCCTCTTCGGTACGAGAAAACGGCAAGCCATAATTCTCAAGTTCAATAACAGCTTTAGGTGCCTCTCTACACATATACTGGATAGCATCTTGATCACCAAGCCAGTCACTGCCTTTGACAATATCATACATGTGCCATCTCCAGTCATCTTCAGACATGTTTCCCAGTGCAGCATTTATACCACCCTGAGCAGCTACGGTGTGGGACCGGGTGGGGAAAAGCTTGGTAATGCAAGCCGTGTTGAAGCCATGCTCAGATAATCCAATAGCCGCCCTAAGTCCAGCACCACCAGCTCCCACAACGACGGCATCATAGGTGTGGTCCACTATCGTGTAATCGCCGGTCTGCTGCATGAATGATCAAATATCAAACCTAAATACTCTAACAGAATGAGAGGTTTTCTCTGTTTTTACCATTTCCTTCGTACTAATGGCGGACAAAACTATGATTCGTTGAGGTTCACACTCTCTCTCGAGAGATAGATTCCACATACGATCAAAACATAACCGGAAGAGAGAGAGAGAGAGATCTTACGGAAGCGGTGGAGAAGAATCTAGGGAAGCGAGATCTAGAGAGAGATGTCCTTCTCCTTGAGGGATGAACGCCAAGAAGGCTACGAGACACGCAGCGCCGCCACATCTTCTTCTTCTTCTTGGTTTAAATCACAAGCGAATCCACTTGTAAATGCAAAACTCCGTGGAAATGATCCGGACAGACAATATATATATATAGCTTTTTTTCCTCAGAACTCCGCGAGCGAGCGAGAGAAAGCCACCGAGGTGAGGTTCTTCTTCACCAAGAAAAATAGAATACGAACAACTCTTTTAATTCTCTTTCTACCCTTACTCTCACACGGTTACGGCTTAACCTCCCCTGATAAATGGGTCTAATAGTCAATCACATACTTTGGTGCCAATTTATTATTTGTCGGCGTGCCTCTACTCACTTTTTGATCCAAACTGTTTATGATTATGATAAGATCCAACGATAGAGCGGGTTAACTCGAATACAACATTTAAAAAGTCAAATTACTTAAATTAAGGTTTGATGAACACATTGGATATCTGGATTCACTCCCGGCACGCGGGTTTAATAGCCTGCGTCCGAGATTTTTAGATTTTTCTAATTTTCATCAATGGGCCTAGTCATTGTCCTAAAGACTAAAGCTAAAAGAGCCCAAATCCAACGCACTCATCGACAATCGGTTAGGCAAGGTTCAAGGATTACAATGTTTTGTGTCATGTATACTAATGCCAAGTCTTAACTTAGCGGATTATTAGGTTTCTTGTATATTAATGCAAGCATGCACGTTACGAAGTGTTTAGAATTAGTAGGTTCACTATACTTCAAAGTATAACATTTGTATAGAAGTATAGAACCTTGTGATATTAATGTTTGCTTGTAACCCAAGTTCCAGTCCTCAAGAACAATATTATTAACTTATTGCACCGGATCGCTGGTTGATACTTATAAAACCTAGTAACAAAAAGAAACTAAACGAATTGAAAAAAAAACACCAGTTCACGATGTGCAGATTGGCCGGAGGACGAAAATGATCGACGGAGCAAATGTTAAAATCAACTTCTTCGATCCGCCACTTCTCCGTCATCTGTCTCCGATGGTTCGCCGACGCTTCACCATACCTGAAAACCGTAACCGACGTTTTTCCACCGTGAGCGATGTTCACATCATCCACGTATCCATCACCGACTCCGCGCTCGTCTCCCAGAAAACATCGCCTTCCTTGGTTCGCATGCTCAGAAGCCTCGAGTCCTCAAACTATATCAACAGTCCCGATCTCTGGCTAAAATAACCCCATGTCGTATGATGAATGATCTCAGAAATCTGGACCGCTTTGAGCCTCTCGTACCGCCGGACTCGTCTCAAGTTTCAGTATAAAGCAATCCTCGCCGTTGATAATCTTCTCTCCAATGCACGTCGCGTCGAGGAACATATTTCGCGGTCGAACGAGGATCGATACCCTAGTAAAAATTAATAAACCAGTACCGGTTCAACATAACTACATTAAAATAATAATGAATACGTGTTGGTTACGGTACCTGTATAAACGGGCGCAGAGATCTCGGTGTTCCTGTTGACGACGGTGTTTGTTGGTTAGAAGAATGTCGCCACGAAAGCCGACCGTTACTACCGCTTATGACTTTACATCCAGAGACAACGAGCTCAAGACACCACAGATCTGGATCCTTCTGCCACAATATATATGAAAGCGCCGGTTTCATCGTTGCTTTTAAGACTAACGCTCGAATCATTTCCTTGATGAAACTCTGACGCCGTCATCTTCACTTGTCCAATGACGCACATGCTGTTCACGGCGTTTAACGCAGCAGGTCCTCCCGTCGCCGCTATGTATTGTTGCACTATGTATTTCGCCGTCGAAGCTTGCTAAAATCAAATAAGTGAGAGTACTGATTATTAGATCGTCACCAGTTAGACTAAGTCGGGGCTTGGTGACTTACTATGGAGGAATCTTTTACAGGCTTATGAACGGAGTGACCAACTTGAACCTGGAGAGGTATAAGAGGCGATCCAAGGAGATAGAGAAGAAAACGAAGCTCGTTGATACGAGCAGCGATTAGCGGTTGCGAAAATTTATCAGACGTCTGAGCTTTCATCCACGTCATCATATTCTGACACCTCAGTGCAACGTTGTTGCCCATACCTAAGAACAACTCCTCCGGTATCGGAATTTCCAAAACCGTCTCCAAAGCATCGTCTCTGTCTATGTTCGGACACAGCTTCCTCATGCACTTTCCACTCCTTCTTCTTCTTATGGTTTTCCTTTGTTCTGTGAGCGATCGACTGAACAAAACCTACAAATGGTTCAAAGATTGCCAGCACGCCTGTATTTCATCAAACCTCGTCTTGTTTTTGTTTTTACTTTTGTTTTTGTTTTTGTTCAATTATTTTAGAAGGTCTTCCTGTTAATATTTGTGGTTCTCCTTTGTTTTAGGTTCTTCTTTAAAAGCATCTATCTTGATTAGGTATTGTTCTTGAGAACAAATATTATATGCGAGCCACAAGTAATATGCATGTCATGTGATAACTGAGAGAATTTTTTTTCAAATGTCATTTGATTGGTTTTGGTTTGTGTCTTTAGGATTTGTTGTATGATATTTTTGATAATACCAGTCTTTGTAAAGAAACAAATATTTTCCTACTTGTATACCGTTTAAATTAAACTGGTTGTTTGGTCTTGGGTTGGCCTCTTCTTTTGGATTGCTGTAATATATTTCCTTAAGTGTTCAATATAAAATATGCAATGATGTCATACTTAGTGTAAAACCAGAGGATATATTCATGTGTCTATTTCTGGACAAACAATTTGAACCATATCTTACTCTGGACAACATATATATATATAAAAATCTTGAATGAATAATGAGTGGTGTAACGTCCATGGGGGCTACTCATTAAAAACCAGCGTCAGCCTTGTCCTTTTCAATAATTGGTCCAACCCAATATCGAAAAGAAAAAAAAAACAATAGAATTTCAAACAAAAATGAAAATACAAAAGTCTTAATTTGCATATCAGAATTTGCAGTATTTGTTAATTAATTCAAAATATATTTACATAAATAATTAAAATTTGAGAAATTCATGATGCTGACTTGGAAACCTCAAATGCTACTAAGGATAAGTTTACATAGCTAATAATACGTTATATGTAGCAAGATCATCAAACAACAATACAAGATCTTTAAAGATGATAATTTGCTAATGTTAAGATTATTGGATACTAGTGGTTGGAACTGTTATTTTTGGACCATATGCTAAGGAATTTGTAAGCTGGCAGAATAGTGTGTTTGTGGAGGGACCCATGGGCCTAAATAATTCCTCCTTTGAAACTAACAAGGAAAAGCAATAAAAAGGGGCCCAACTTAATTAATTTATATGTTTGCAAAGTCAAATGCTAGTTCTAATGGACGTTTGTAAAAAAGGAACATTACTAAAAGCTTTTATCAAATTGATATTATCTGTATTATTACAACTTTTCAAACACAAGTTGTAATCCAAAATATATACAATATCCGTAGATTTTTTTTTGTCAACATATAATATCCAAAGAGAACTCATAAATTCCATATAATCGCGATTAAGTTTCGCGCCTTTCTATTTCATAAATAACTACTTTCTCGTAGTGAAAAAAATGTTTGAGTGACGTGGGGGGTGTAAGCAGAACGCAAAATCCAAGCTGGCTTGTATTTTCCACCTGTCATCGTCCAGTCTATACATTGATGAAACTCAGATAAACAAAACAACGTGGCAGCATCTGAGCGTCCATAATGCCTACAAAGCATGTAAACGCTAAAACAAAACGCTGTCTTATTATTATCGCCACTAGAGGTGAAATTGCTTCTTCCATTTAATTGTTGGTCGTCAAAAAATCCTAGCAAAACTGATAGCGTATTAAAATTACACTGAAAATGAAAAGAAAACGAAAATTTCCATAAAGTTTCAGGGATATTAAATACTTTGGTCAGTTGATTACGTAACATGTACAATAGAAAAATAATAAAATTCCTGATATAGCATTTATTGGGGCACTGCATAAATCCACATGCAAATTTTTTTCTCTATGTTTTTTTTTAATTTTCTTTTTGCTAAACTGGTCAAAAAAATTACCATTTGACTCATTAATGTTTTTGGTGCTTTATTTTTATACCGTCCTCAAAAAATAAAAATGAAAGAAGAGAAGTTTGTTTAATTAATATTTGTGCATGGGAATCCAAAATCATAATATAAAAAAAAATGGGAAAGCCGACACAATTATAAAAGAAAATTGTTGGTAAATAAATAAAGATATGCTGAAAAGGTGAGAAAGAAAAAATAGTAGTATAATTGTCCCCCATCGAGAGAGAGAGAGAAAGAAGAAGAAGAAGAAAGGCTTCTTTGTCTCGGACAAACAAAAGAAACGAAATAAAATCGCAGCAGCTTTCACACACAAGAAAGTCTCTCACAAAGCCAAGAGAAAGAAAGAAAGAATCAAACTCACTCTTGTTTTCAGGAAGAGTAAGGGATAACTCATCTCCGGTGGAATCTCAGCCGTTGAATCAGATCGGTTGACGGAGGAAGCGTGTAGAGAGAGAGAGAGTTCTGGGTTAAATAATTAGTATATATTCTCGGGTAACGAAGTTTTGATCTTTTTTTCTGGGGAAGAGAAGTCAGAGAAAGAGAGAGTTATCAGAAAAGTTTGCTGGAAAAAAAGGTTTGTTTCCAAAAGGTGATTGACTGACTTGGTTAGCTCAAAAACAGAGTAAAAAACAGAGTAGGAGGAGAAGGTGAGATTTGTGGACATGCCGGTTGATTTAGATAACTCGTCAACGGTCTCCGGCGGCGATGCAAGCGTCTCCTCCACCGGAAACCAAAACCCACCTCCCAAGAAGAAACGGAATCTCCCCGGAATGCCTGGTACTACTTTTCATAAAAATCCAAACTTTTTCTTTAAAGTCCTCACCTTCACTGATTCTTTCTCTTTTCTAAAAATCAGATCCAGACGCGGAGGTGATAGCGTTATCACCCAAAACACTCATGGCAACGAACCGATTCGTCTGCGAAATCTGCAACAAAGGCTTTCAGCGAGACCAGAACCTCCAGCTCCACCGTCGCGGTCACAACCTTCCATGGAAGCTTCGCCAGAGAACGAGCAAAGAAGTGAGGAAGAAAGTCTACGTCTGTCCCGTCTCCGGGTGCGTTCACCACGACCCTTCGCGTGCTCTCGGAGATCTCACGGGGATCAAGAAACACTTCTGTCGGAAACACGGGGAGAAGAAGTACAAGTGCGAGAAATGCTCGAAGAAGTACGCTGTTCAGTCGGATTGGAAGGCTCACTCCAAGATTTGCGGCACTAAAGAGTATAGATGCGACTGTGGAACTCTCTTCTCCAGGTGTGTGTGTGTGTGCCCCCTTTTTTCTAAAGTTTGATCATTTTTTTGTCTGAATTGGGGTTTTGGTGGTTGCAGGAAAGATAGCTTCATAACGCACAGAGCTTTCTGTGATGTGTTGGCTGAAGAGAGTGCCAAGAATCATACTCAAAGCAATAAACTTTATCCTGAAACTGAGCTGAAATCTCCAGCCGCCGCTCTTCTTACTCCGCCTCCTACTTCTCCGCCGTCGGTTGCTCTACCTCCGGCGGCACCACCGAATGTTGCGACTGAGACTGAGCCTGCCAAAATCGCATCTCCCTCTGTTTTACCGGTTGGGAGCTCTTCAGGTACATAACACATTAAACTTTTATCTGTTATGTTTAGTTGTGTTGGTTTTGTCTTTAGCGCCATTATATTTATGATCCTTTTAGTCTTATTTGTCGTCTTTCATAACATCAATATAGAAAACTCACAACGAGTTCTGCAAAGTCTATACATTTATTAGATCGAAAAAAAAAGTTTCATACTTTAACCTCTCCTTCTTCTGTTTTTCTTTTCAGAATCTCCTCCTGAAAACAACCCTCTTGAAGTCATCATGGAGGAAGAAGTTCCAAGAACGATCGGTTTCAATGTCAGCTCATCGGGTCATAGTGGTAACAACAACAACGGCACTCCAAGAACGATCGGTTTCAATGTTAGCTCATCGGTTCTAAGCGGTGATCATAGTAGTAACAACAACAACAACGGCACTCCAAGAACGATCGGTTTCAACGTTAGCTCATCTGGTCTAAGCGGTGATCATAGTAGTAACAACAACAACAACAATGGCATATACGCAGGGTTGTTTGCATCATCAACATCGACAGCTTCGCCTAGTTTATATGCTTCTTCAACTCCTTCGTCCACAAGTCTATTCTCATTACCACCGTCTTCCTCCATGGAACCCATATCTCTCTGTCTCTCCACCAGCCCTTCTCTGTTCGGACCAACGTCGATACAAGATCCAAACCCACCACCGCATTTCCTAACCCCTATGAGTCTTCCTCCACCACAGCCAGCAATGTCAGCGACCGCATTGCTCCAGAAAGCTGCTCAGATGGGCTCCACGGGTTCAGGTGGCTCGTTGCTTCGAGGGTTAGGCATAGTGTCGAGTACTTCGTCGTCAATGGAGCTAA
>OVBX01001102.1:0-29028 GCA_900406325.1 Erucastrum elatum | reverse complement strand
CCAGAAAATAAGTTTTCTGAGTTGTTTTGACAGATTAAGAAGATGGTTTTGTGAGGAAGAAAGCTAACCTTTTTATACTTTCAAATAGACTGTCTTGCCAAAAAGCCGCATTGAAGGTTAGAGCGTGTTTGATGGATTTAAGGAGTATAACGTGATGAATCTGTAACCAAAATCATTTCGGATTGTTAAAACGAAGATCAAACGACGCGATCGAAACCCTTCGATTAGATCTTTATGTCGATTTCTCGCATCTCATTCTTTCGGACGGCGGAGTTCAAAGGGATAGGCTTAAGGTTTCTCACCAGTTACACAAAACATAAAGCCCATACATAAAGCGAAGCCCACATATTTTTCCATTTCGATTAATGAAACGCTGAGTTTAATACGTGGCGTTTTGTGGGAGCTCAAATTTCCAGCCTGTCATTCTATGTGGCATAAGGAGAAGAGATTCATCTTTACTTTATATATAAAGATATATATATATATTATTTTTTTGATAAAGAGTGGAGATATATATAGACACACACGAATTGGTATCGTGTCGCGGGTCTAATTTCCATTGCTCAGTAAGTTACTCGCCACAATTCAATGACTTCAGAATAAAAGTATAGAAACGTAAAAATTTCTACAAAAATATGCAAAAGTGCATTTACAAAAAAAAAAATATGCAAGAAAATGGATAACCGATCAATATTGGTTATTTGATATTAGCATGTTGATATGTTAGTATTGCATAATCTAAAATTAGATTAGGTAACATCTTTTTTAGAGTTTATATCAGTAGATTGATTTGCGAAAAAGGCAGCCGGATGGACACATCGTAAATATTTTATCAAACAATCATGTAAATCTATCTATCTTATATATATTTTTTTATACTATTATTTGAGAAGTGATTTGACTTATGTGTCAACTATTCTATAATTTTAGCTATTTTTTCTTATTTGTCATATTATTATTAGTTTCTAGATTAAACCATCAATTTATTAATATAGATAATATAAATATTTCAAAATAATTAATTTATTAATTTAAATTGATAAGTGATTTGGTTTATGTGTCAATTTTTCCATAGTTTAGCTATTTTTTCTTATTTGTCATATTATTATTAGTTTCTAGATTAAACCATCAATTTATTAATATAGATAATATAAATATTTCAAAATAATTAATTTATTAATTTAAATTGATAAGTGATTTGGTTTATGTGTCAATTTTTCCATAGTTTAGCTATTTTTTCTTATTTGTCATATTATTATTAGTTTCTAGATTAAACCATCAATTTATTAATATAGATAATATAAATATTTCAAAATAATTAATTTATTAATTTAAATAATATAAATATTTCAAAAATTGTAATTGGAATCATGATTATAATTATTTTAACACAAGATTCTTATTAGTTTTTGCTTAAATAATTAATTTATTAATTTAAATAATATAATAATTTCAAACTTCTAACTGCAATTAAAATTATAATTATTTTAAGCATGTTAGAACCAATTATTATTTTCATATATGATGTAAGATGTTTTAAACTATATAGCTTCATTTTTCTCATTCATTACAAGTTGTCTCGGTTTTAGTTTTTGACATCAATAATTATGTACTTTTGATATTTATTTTATTTTAGTTAGAGTTCTATATTTTTCTTCTTCTTTTGAGTTTGAAAGACTAGGAACAAATCAGTTTTGTTACATGCAGTTTGAAATTATAAATTAGGTATTGTGAATTACTTCGTTAGTTATTTCACGTGTATGTTTTATTTTGGTTTAATATATAAAAAAATATGCTTTGATATTAATTTTAGAGTTGTCTGCGTAACCATGTTATGAACATGTGTTTAATATTTTAGTTTCTAAAACGGCTAAAAGAGATATATTTTTAATGAATAGATTTATTATATAATTAACCATAAATTAAGTTTAATAATAAAACTTTCATTATCTATTTTTCTTTTTATTAATAGTATACTTATGAAATATTAAGATAAGTCAATGAAACCAATGAAATATTGTCATTATCTCAATTCTTTTTTTTTAAGTTTTCTTGTAAGATATCATCGAATTTTAGTTTTTATTTACTTTTTATTTATTTTGTTCTACTTAGATTTTATATGCTTTAGTGTTTTTTGATAATTTAGTATATGTTTCTGGCTCAAAAATACAAAGGAAATTAAGAGAGACAAACACATTCTTACTTTAATATTTGATATGTAATTATGGTCTTATGCTATCATAGTTTTATAGTTTTTCTTTGTGTTTAGGAGACGTAAACCGAGATAAATAAAAATCGAAAAAAACTAAAATGATTAAGAATATAAAGAATAAATTATCATGATGTTTAAATCATTATACATATGCTAATAACTATTAGTAAAATGATTATGCCTGAATGTGCGGACAAAACACCTAGTTTACTTAGTAAGTATTACCTTTTGAAACTTTTGACTTGTCATTACACTATTTATTTGAATTACTCACGAAAATATATTAGATGTCTACGATTCAGCCACTTCGTATTTTACCAGTTTGGGATGGTTATACAGTAAAGAAACCCAAAACAATATTACAAATCAAGACATATTTATAAATGGTATATTAAATTATAGTATGCAACTGGTTACCGACTACCTAGCAGTCAGCATGCCTTTTACTTTTTTCACAAGGAGACAAATGGATAGATTAACCAGTTGAATACACGGATAGTCTCTGTCATAAGAACGATATACTCAAAGACAATATATATTTAGTAGAAAACGAAATCACCGGTCTTGTAATAAGCGTTCGATTATCTAGATCGAAATTAGATACCGACCATCTATCTTTCTTTCTTTTTTCTTTGTCAAAAGTATAATTGTTAAAATTTGAACAAAGACAGGATTATTTTAATGAAATCTAGGGCAACAATTGCTTTGTAAACCTAACTGTTCTAGCGCCTCTCGCTTTCAAACTCAAATCATAAGGCCAAAGTTTAAAAGGCGGCGGCTGCATATGTCATTTGAAATTTTGAATATGCAATCAGCCTCTGATTTGTGACTACAAATGGATAATATACTTATATATTGTGGATCGACGTAAAAATATTAGTGAGTAGATTGAAGTTAGATGAAAGGGCACTCTCAATCTCAACTTGATTGATCTCTTCTCTCATGCATCAGATTGGATTTGTAAACAAAATAACTAAATTATTTTCAAAATCCAAAAACTGATACTGTTAGTTAATCTTGATACGACTAGTAAACTTTTAAACAAGAAAGAACTATGTCAGCTTAGACGTCTCATTGTTGTATATTATGCGTCAGCTATGTCCGATAACGACTAAATAACTAGCATTACTATTAAATACTATGACACGAAAAAACTGAGTTACTGAGTCACGGGTAGCATTACTCGTAGTCGTACATAAAAGTACAAACAACGATAGATAAAAAGAAAAAGCTCACGTCTCGAGTGTCTGCTCCAACAAAATAGCCAAGTTCAAATGTCTAGTGAAATATCAGCTTGAGTAATGATCCCCGTAACTTATCGAGTATATCAATTTACCAGCCTGAGGATACATACAATGATACAGTAAGGAATCGAAAATATCAATTTACCAGCCTGAGACTACGTACGCTGAGTTCCAAAAGATCGTTTCTTCAACGTACTGTTCTTGCATCAATTTTTCAATAGTTACCTTTAGAATATGTCGCTATATATTTGGTTATTCGGATTATTCTCACTATATAAGTTATCCGGACACGCTAAATATAAATAGTATTTTCTAATATTATAAAGAAAGCAAACTGAGAAGGCTCTCTACATATCCCTAGTTTAGTTTTTTAGCTGACCTTACAAAGATACGATTAATAAATTTTGTCGTAGGTTCATATGACGCGAATGTATATATGTATAAGAATACTTTTCAAGTGGTTGATGAGTTTAGGTTAAAAGAAATAATTTATTTATAACGGAAACGAGCTAGTGAGGACGGTCTGTGCCACAATCGAATTTGATTATTAGGGATACTAATTAGAATGTTTATTTAATTATGTCTGCTGTTACTTTTAGTAAGTGTATACAATTTGGCGGAGTGTGCATAGAAGTTACCATCATCTAGAACATGTTACATCAACCTCTTTAAAAGGCAAAGCAGTTCATAACCAGTGAAAAGTTCATGAATATCATAAAGTTTTTAAAATATCATAAATTAGCAGCCATCCTTCCATGAATAAACGTTTCCTATCTAGTGTCTCGGATGAATATGAAAACTTTACATATTTGAGGAATCTTACTGCCCAGAATAAGTTGTGATTAACATTGGCATAGTTAGCACCGTACGTAGCATCATCAGAAACATAATTTGATCATAAATACAAATAATTCAAAATGAATTATCCTTCGTCTTTTTGTAACTTAAATCCTTCGTTTTTTAAAAAAGGAAAATTTAGAGGATTACTTGGAAGGAGGTTAAGTTTATTCACTTATCATGCACGTAAAGGTTGTCCAGGAATTAGCAGGCATTAAGCAATGTTCAAGAGTCTTCTATGGAGCTTTGGTTTTATGATCACGTTCCTTTGAAAACCCTAATTTTAACTTTACTTAATGCCTGCGGTTGACGTACGTCTTCAATTTCTCAGCCTCTCGTCGATCATGTGACCATGTTTTCTCTCAATATTGTTATCCCAAGCTTAATTTCCTTAATTACGACTTCTGTCTTCTCTTGCGTAAAAAAGTAAAAGATAACACATAATAGTAACTTTCAAAATTGATAATTATATCCATTCAGAATTGTAGTGGGACTACTGTTTTTGAGGTATAAATCAAATTAGAAAAAAGTTTCTAAGCGAAACTAATTTTCAGTTGATAACACAAATTTCCAAATTTATTCATTTGCTTTACAGTTTTGACCACAAATGATAACCGACGGACGACCCATATGTTTGACAGTTTGAGCTTATATTTCGGTTTTGATCTCTCCCTTCGTTTGCTTTGTTCAGATAATAAAAGCTCAAATCAAGATTCCATTTAAAAAAGTCAGAAAATTTGTACCTATTAAGTATTAAACAAAAGCGGCCTGTACGTTTTTCTTTCATCTTTAACCTCATCCACTCAAGATCTCTGCGATTCGGGTTTTGCTGAAAGGGTTAATAAGTACATAAATTTGACTTTGACCGAAAAGAAAACTTCTGTACATTTGTACAAAAGGAGGAAAAGAGAGCAGTATTATTAGCAAGTAGCCAGTTTAAAGTTGAATTCGATGGAGTTTTGTTTATTTATTTAGAAAGTACAAAATAAGGGTAAATCTATGAAATTATATATATATATATATATATATATATTAAAAAGAGAGTAAAGGGAAATGATGAACAGGGAATGTTAGGATGGCTTAAACGTTACTCAAACATAAATTGAAGGAACCACGCCTTCTCTCTTCACCTATCTCACATTTTGTACCACTCTTCTCTCTTTTCTGTTTCAGATATATCCATGGGACCAACACTTTATTTATTATTCAAATTTAATAGCCATTTGATGATACCAGACCATACAAGCTGGTTCCGGACTGTATCGTCATTATTTCATTTATATCTAAATGACGTTTCGAACCTTAATATAATTGTGAATTTATATTACTAGAGAGATGGCCACAACGTTAAGTTATGTATTTGGTTTCCTTCCTCAAATTCATTAATGATTATGGTTCGTTACGCTAAATTTTCACATATCCCCAGTTTTGCTCTCCTTCGTGTTTAGATCAGTTTATGGTGGGCTTGAATTCCCTACTCTACGTTATGCCCGGAACTATTCATACGTGTTTCTGTGTTGACTATCCGGAATTCTTAGAAATAGTTAGTCACCCATAAACAAGTATATAAAGTTAACAAAAAGTATATAAAGTTTTACTTCTCTTTTCACCTTCTGGAAAAATATATCGTTCCTCAAGTTGGGTGGGGGGAGGGTTTTAAACCAAAAGAAAAGGCAAGAAGGTACATGTACATCAATTATAAACACGGTGCATGTGCATGTTAAGTGAAGTATACAATGCTCCGTACTTTTTTTTGGTTTTTTTATAATCATGTAGTTCCGGAATTCTGTTCAATCCAAAATAAACAATTGATTACATTTTGGAAGAATAGTACAAATGATATGATAGCATATGAAGTGGTAATAATATTTATAGCAGATCAAGAAACTATTAACAACACTCCTCTATTGGTTAANCAAAAAAAAAAAAAAAAAAAAACCTCTCCTAGTGGTTAAAACCACCCGCACTTAGATTAATGCAAAATATTTATTTGCGTGACTTCGTAAAATAGAAGTTTAATTCAGCTGAGCTTTGCATTTGGCAAATACAAGAATCACGCTTCTGATATTCCTTCTGCGCAAAGATATTTCAATTTTACTTAATCAGGTTTAGTTATACCCAAAAAGTAATATATAAAGAATCTAATGCATGCGCTATATCGATTCTTTGGATTTGTAAATTAATTAATGTGCACGATACATATATGCATACACTGACACACAAATATTATATTAAATACGGTGCATAGATTTGCACGTAGGTTACTGCATGTGTGGGATACTTCATCTTCCAGGAACAAATGTCTCACTATGCCTTTCCTAAAAATAAAAATTAGTTGTATATACAAACAGTAACCCTTTCAGCTTACTTGATTGAACTACAAGTTAACAAGAATACTTATTCTATAAAGATATGTGGTTCCACCTACTCCTTCTGTTTTAATCAATCCTATCTTGATCTCTAACGTACGTTAACCCCCCCTCCGGTACATTTCCTCTCCCACTGGCTAGTAGACACGTTAAAACAATAAACCAACCTATTAACTCTGTTACATGCTTCAAAGTGTATTTAACTTATGTTACTATACTACATGATCAGATCTCTGGTACTTCTTATTTCCTATAACTTAGTTAGAATGCTTAATAAAAGATGTATACATATGGTATTTTGATACACTCTATATATTAAACAACAATTTCATTATCAGGATCGCTTAAACCCTAAAAAGAAGTATGCGAACTAATGGATAGGTGCAAGTAATAAACATAATCAAATTACAATATATAACTTAAGTGATTGTACAGTAAGAACACGATAGCCAAGATTATAACTATTCTAACAAAGGTAAACACCATAATGTGGATGGTGATTATCGGCTTGGTGCAACCGTCTAAGGTGTCTCCTAAAGTCCTAATCGGTATTCACAAATCGGTGTGGCTCTTGGCCGTGAAGAAAATCAATTTGTGCATTGAATTTTGATGTTCCCATACCCATATTCCAAACCATATTTTATCTAGTAACATAGCTTTGAGTTTCGGTAAAATTATACATGTTTTTTAAATCAGGACTTACTAGTTAGTTTCTACGTAATCTTTATAGTATTTTAATACATATAAACATAATTTTCATATATCTTACGAGCCAATGACTCATCTGATTGTGTTTTAGAGTAGTATCACCTTCTAATTGTCGATGAATACTAAAGACACGAATATATTACAGAAAATAAGTCAAGAATAAACTAAACACAAAATAAATGAAAACTGAATGCACAGCCAATACTCAATAGCAAGGTAGCTGGTAGCGTTTGAAGAATATGGCCGATGGAAATAATGAAACAATCCACGTGCTGCGACAAGAGAAGGACCAATTAGGTCTGCCGTTCTGCTCCATTTACGAAGCAGCAAATCACGTGACCATGGAGATGTTTTTTGAGTTTTTACGTCACAGGTCACTTTTGAGTTTTTAACGACATTATAAGTCACATGTTGCTATCCACACACTTTTCTAACTAGAATTTCAATATTTTATCTAATAAATTGCTAAGACAGCTAACTAGAAAAAATGTCTTACTAAATGACTTTAATATATATATATATATATATATCTTTTAATATTTTCTTTCTTTGGTTATTTCTATCTTTTTCGTTCTATATCTTTTTTTTTCACAATCACTACTTGCAACAAAATGTTTTTGTACAAAAATTATTCTCTTTTTTTTTTGCTGTGTTTCTTGGTTCTCTTCCATGAACAGCATCACATGCAATTTCAAGCAAGTTCGATTGTCAAGCCGTCATCGTTTGCCCCTCCTCGCCGTGAAATCAACATGAACAACTTCTCATGCCGTGGTCTGCAACTCTTCTTCCTCGGGCTGTGACAGCAGCTTACGGTGGTCGTGACGCTCAGATTCCGCTGCGGTGGCTGCCGATTCAGTCGCACAGTGATGTTTGAGCAACAATGGCCAAATCTCATGTTTTTTTATGTTTGATCCTTTATTTTTTAGGTTATTTTCAGATTGGGCCTAAACAATCAAATGTACACATACATCTTTTCTAATTGCCCTGAAACTTTAATTGTGGATCTAACCCTTATAATATACTTTTCATACATTTTTCGTTTATTTTTTCATACCTCTTCCTGACTACAAATTAAATTGCTTCATTTCTAATTAACAACTGTTAAGAATATTAATTTTTATTAATATTGAACTGAATAGAGTAAAATGAAAAAGTTTAAATTGTACTGGAAAATTTATGTTTAACTTTTTTATAGAATTTCAAAATTGTGAAACATTTGTATATTTATATGTAAGTTGCGCTATGTGCATAAAATTGACCATATCCACATGTATAATAATTCACTTGTACACAATTTAACTTGTACATCTGATATATGTGTAAATTTTAGTATTTAAACTGTGTATACACATATTTTACTATCCACATGTACGGTGATTCATAGAAAAGTATATGTACACTCATCCATTTGTATATTAGAACTGTCCATATGTACAATGATTCATAGAAAATTACATGTACACTGATCTATTTGTATACAGTACAAATTGTGATAACTTGTGCAATACATATGACGTTTTTTCATGTATATTTATATGTACATGATCAAGTGGACATAGAATACTCATTATCCACATTTACAATTAAATTCTACTATCCACATGTACAAGATTTACAAAAATACACATGTACACATGATCAGTATCTCTTTAACACAGTATAGACTAACATTATGCAAACTTTATCAAGCCCATAATCTTATATAACAGTAACCTATTTTTTCATGGAGGTAGATCTCGAGAAGGTTGAGTATACACAGTTTAATCAACAAAAAGTTTAAACAAACACCTAGTACTGAGTCCACTCAATCGAGACACATCAAGAAGTTCGACAACTAATCGTGAGAGGTGTTTCAGTTTCAAACTAAAAAAAAAATAATAATAACATGAACCAAAAGCAAGCTAGCAGCTTTAACCAATCAGTTTTGGGCAACATTGGAAGGTTAATTTTGCTATTTACAAAGTTTCGGGGTTAAAAGTGAAAAATACAGAAATCTAGGGACCAAAGACGCAAATAATTGGAAGTCTACCATTGTTGTTCTTCAACGAGCATTCTCTTCGCCGATCTGGAGCTTGAAGCCGCCGCCGGCCAATACGATGGAGCAGAGACCACACAGTGGAGTTAGGACGGCCTGGACGAGAAATCTTGTGGTGGATGGCTTGACTCAAGCTCGAGTTTGATTTGGCAAGGAAGAGGAGATGCACGGAGGCACATCAACCAGAGAAGAAGAGGAGATCCAAAGATTTTCATGAATTAGATAGATTGAGAGAAAGAAAAGAAATGTAGAAATTCAAGCTAATTGTTTTGATTAATCAGTTTAATTTAGTTTTAATGGTGTTACTAAAAGCATATCGTGAACTAGTGAAATTGGAGAGAGACAGCAATGAGTAAAAGTTTTGATTAGCCACAAAACTGAAAAGTAGATGATATTTTTATTTAAATATGTAGTCACTGTTTTAGTCGTTTCAATAGTTTGTTAGAATCAAACTAGAAACGTGGAAAGGAAAAACAATTTAGTTGGAGAAAATGTACCAATAGCACAAAGTGACCTATTGTGTAATACTAATCTAGAAAAGTGACCTTCAGTGTAATTCTTTCATGTTTTTTTAACACAACCCTGGAGATGTTTGCATCACGATTTCACATTGTATTACCTTTAAAACATCTCCATCCTATTGTTATTTTAATTTTATAATGGAATTTAAAAGTAAAATGGCTCCAATCCACTTCTATCTCTTCCTATATGTTAGAGATTAGAGATTCTTATTTTAGAAGAATACATTGAATCATGTTTTACTTCTATTATAAAATTCCTCCATGTTATAGGTAAAATAGCAAAATATATTAGATCAACCGTTATTTTGTTGCGTGCCATAGTTATTTGCATCTTGTTTCTCAAAGGAAAAAAAAGTTAGTTGTTTTGCTAAAAAAGGTTATATATAATTTTTTCTGAAAAAAATGTTATTTGCATCAAAGACTTCGGCGCGCTCCCATATAATTAAAATATATTCTCCATTAGTTATTAACGTAGAGTGCACATTTGTTGAAGCTAATGTTTAGGCAATAACCTATCACTATTACATAACACAACAACATTATGCATTACACTAATTTTTGTACCAAAATATATGACTATATATATCATTAACAAAGAGAGATATAATGATACAAGCCGTTTTGGTTAATATATAAATGTTAGGCTGATGCCGATACATCTCTGTACGGTTCCTATCCCAATTTGTACGACTCTCACTATAATCTCTCTTCGATCTCTCGTTTGAGTTTTAGCAAGAAAGAAAAGAAAAGACGCAAAGATTTGTTAATCCGGTCGTTCACCGCACCTTCCGATGTGGAAGGCCGCTATGCTCACCGGAGCTGGGATGTACCAGCAACTTCACTAAACTCAGCTCAAGCTCGAGCTCTTTCGGTTACAATGATGGTGACTGACTCAACGAGTCTGTTACAACAGAGGATGATATATAATCTCCTAAACTACGCCGTTTAGTCGCTCCCCTTCGCCTCACGTGACAACCACATGTGCTCTTCCCGGTTTACTCATAATCACCCAAACCGGACTTCAATCATCTTGATAACCATTGTACCGATACGCATATCTGATTAAGAACACCATCCTTCAATTCTCCACCTTGTTCTTCATCAGCTATACTCCTTAGCAACTCATCAACCCGAAGCACCTGAGACTACTCTCCTTGCTTCATAACTTTCTCTGGAAACCCCCAAAGCTTTACATCATCCTGAGAAACCCCTCAGCTTCATATCTTCAGAGACAACCCTCTCTGCTTCATATCCTTGAGCCACACGGGCTCAGTTTCTTCTTACTCTAAGCAAGTTCAAAGCTTCCTTGAACTTACCTATAGGTAACACTTTAGTAAGTATATCTGCTGGATTATACAGCGTTGAAATCTTCACAACACTTACCCATCCTTCAGCTATCAATTCCCTGATGAAATGATACTTGACCTGCATGTGTTTCGTTCTTCCATGAAACACATCATTCTTTGCAAGTGCAATGGCACTCTGAGAATCACAGTGAACTTCTACAGCACCCTGATCAAAACCCAACTCATTCATCAAACCTCGTAGCCACACAGCTTCCTTTGACGCCTCTGACAACGCAATATACTCTGACTCTGTAGATGACAAAGCTATCACATCTTGTAGACTAGATCTCCAACTCACCGGATTACCTCCAACTGTGAACATTATGCCAGACGTTGATCTTCGCTTATCCATATCACCAGCATAATCTGAATCAACATAGCCTTTAACCACGAACTTTCCCTCATTCTTGTAACACAACTTCATGTCAAGAGTGCCTCTAATATACCTGAGAATCCGTTTCGCCGCTAACCAATGATCCTTGACAGGATTGCTCATATATCTGCACACCAATCCAACTGCATAAGCTAGATCCAGTCTAGTCCCAATCATCGCATACATCACAATTCCAACAACACTTCTATATGGGATAGACTCCATCTCCTTAGCCTGTGCATCAATCTCTTTATCCGTAGCGGCTCTCAGCTTGAAGTGAACACCCATAGGTGTTCCAACTGAATTCGACTGATCCATTCCATAAGTGTCCAGAATCTTCATCAAGTAACCCTCCTGTGAGATTGTTAGAGTTCCTTTTACCCTGTCTCTGGCAATTTCCATCCCAAGAATCTTCTTAGCTTCTCCTAAATCTTTCATCTCAAACTCTGTTCCCAATAACACCTTAAGCTCCAGAACACTCTGCTTGTTCTTTGACGCAATCAAGATGTCATCTACGTATAGAAGTAAGTAGATGAACTCATCCTTTCTCAGCTCCTTGAAATAGACACAACTGTCAAACTTACTCCTCTCGTATAGGTTCTTTTGCATGAATGCATCGAACCTATTGTTCCACTGTCGTGGCGATTGCTTAAGCCCGTACAGTGATCTCTTCAGAAGACACACTTTCTCAAGATGCTCTTCATCAATATATCCCTATGGCTGCTCCATATAGATCTTCTCATCAAGAAATCCATGCATAAACGCCGTCTTGACATCCATCTGATCCAGTTCCATCTCAAAGTGCACAACTGCTGACAGTAGAAACCTAATGGAGACATGCTTTACCACCGGAGAGAAGATCTCTGTGTAATCAATCCCCTCCTTCTGTGAATAACCCTTCGCCACTAACCTTGACTTATATCTCGGATCTTCAACTCCATCAATACCTGGTTTCCTCTTATAAACCCACCTGCAACCAATCGGCTTCTGATTCTTTGGTCTATCAACGAGCACCCATGTCTTGTTCTTCCTCAACGAAACCATCTCTTCATCAGAAGCTTCTGTCCATTTGTCACTGTCTGGATCTTCCATCGCCTCCTGATAACTTCTCGGTTCTGGTCTCTCACCATCCTCCACCGTCATATAAGCAAAACCCGCAATGTTCTCATCCTCTGGATACACGTGATAGTCTTGCAGCTTAGACGGTGGTTTGATTACTCTTCTCGATCTGTCCCTCGCAAGCTGATAACCATCCGGACCAGTTCCTTGAGCTTCAGACTTCTCTTCAGTAACTAACTTGTCCACATTTTCCTCATCTTTAGTATCTCCACCTTGATCTTGAGTCTCCTCAGCATCTTTAGAACCTGAAACATCAAAACTCGAAAATCTATTAATATCAAAGAAATCAAGGTTATTCATACCTGAGCTCTTAGCTGACTGTATATCCTTGTAGACAACGTCCTCTCTGAACACCACGTTCCTGCTGACAACGCACTTCTGATCATCCAGGACCCACACTCTGAACCCCTTCACACCGTCTGGATACCCGGTGAAGACACCCTTCTTAGCTCTCGGGTTGAGCTTCCCCTGACTCGTGTGAATGTACACAATGCACCCAAACTTCCTCAAACCAGATAGGTCCGGTACTGCAGACGTCCATCTCTCTTCAGGAATATAAAACTCGATGACTGATGACGGTGATCGGTTGATTTGATATACTGCAGTAGCAACTACCTCTGCCCAAAACTTCTGACCCAGACCACTCTCACTGAGCATACTCCTCACTTTGTTCAGAATCGACCTATTGAGTCTCTCTGCCACACCATTTTGCTGTGGCGTGTACGCGCAGGTCTTATGTCTCACAACTCCCTCTTCTTTGCAGAGCTTATCAAATCTCTGATTGCAGAACTCCAAATCGTTGTCTGTCCTGAGCTTCTTTAACTTTCTCTCGGCTTGAACCTCAACCATAGTCTTCCACTCTACAAACTTCTCAAAGGCTTCGTCTTTGGTTCTCAAGAAATACACCCACACCTTTCTTGACCAATCATCCGTAAAGGATATGAAATACAGACACTTCCCAAGACTAAGAGGAACATTAGGTGATCTCCAAAGATCCGAGTGGACATAGTCAAGTTTCTCCTTAGTGACATGTTGTGCAGGACCAAAACTAACTCGGTGTGTCTTCCCCACAACACAGTCTTCACAGAACTTCAGCTCTGTAATCTTATCACTTGGAATGCATCCCTTCTTAACCAGAATCTCCAAGCCTTTCTGACTTATGTGACCTAACCGACTGTGCCAAAGTCTGGTCTCCCTCATAATCTCAGATGTTGAACTCGAAGTCTCATTTGTACTCACACAGGCCTCTCCTGTTCTAGCTCGTCCTTTGAGGAAATACAGTGTATCGTCACCTCTCCTCTCTCCTCTCATGATAACAGTACACCCTTTGATAATCTTCAGCTGTCCCTTTGAGCCTCTGAAATCACAGCCCTTGTTCTCCAACGTGCCAAGAGAAATCAAGTTTCTCGCAATCTCTGGCATATACCTGACTTCATGAAGAACAAAAGTAGTGCCATCTGGGTTCTGGAATCTGATAGAACCAACTCCTTTCACATCATCAACATTACCATTCGCCATCCTGACTCTACCTCCTGACGCCTCTCTGATCTCAAAGAAGTATTCAAGCTTCGGAGTCATGTGAAATGAGCAACCGGTATCCATAACCCAGTCATCTTGATCATCAATTCCTTGACCGACGTTTACTTCATGAGCTATTAGACCAGCTAGATCTTGAGCATCATCCCTCGCATGAGATGATTCTCCACGCTCCGATGACTGTTGCCTGTGCTTGTTCTTCTCAAGCCACTTATAGCATTGCTTCTTATAGTGACCTTCCATTCCACATATCCAACAGATCTTCTTCCTCTCAGTAGACTTGGACCTAGATCTGTTTCTCTTAAACTTTCCTCCACCGCTCTGTGAGCCTCTGTTATCTGATCTGCCTCTCACAAAGTAGCCTTCCGCCGTCGTTCTAGAGCCAGAGCTCTCCTTGAGTTCCTTCTCCTTCGACCTTGCTGAGCTAGCCACATCATCAACTTTGATAACATCTCTACCATACTTCAGCGTTTCCTTTAACTGATTGTACTTAGAAGGCAACGCATTCAACATGAGTATTGCTTGGACCTCTTCTGCAACTTCAATACTCAAGTGGCTTAGCTCTCCAACCAGCTTCAAGAAATCATCTATATTCTCATCTATAGAACGATTATCTTGCATCTTGAAGCTATAGAGTTTCAACTGCGCATGAACTCTATTCGGTAGCGACTTCGGCATATAGAGCTTCTCCAGTAGCAACCACGTCTCTGCTGCAGTCGTGCATCGCTCGATCTTCCTCAGAACATGATCTCCCACGTTCAAGAAGATGATATTCATAGCCTTCTCGCATCTTTCGGATCTGGCAACATCCGCCTCGAGCTCCTTCTTCTTTACATCTGGATCTTTATCCTCATCTTTAGCCTCCTCGATCTTCGTCTTTTCCTCCAAGACGTCCTTCAAACCGGAGACACTCAAGAAAGCGAACATCCTCCGCTTCCATAGGGAGAAGTCTCCATCTCCGTCGAACCGCTCGATCTCGATCTTTGCTCCCTTCATCGCCGATCTAGATTCACCTCCGATCTAACGATTCCTCTTACCTGGAACCTGGCTCTGATACCAATTTGTACGGTTCCTATCCCAATTTGTACGACTGTCACTATAATCTCTCTTCGATCTCTCGTTTGAGTTTTAGCAAGAAAGAAAAGAAAAGACGCAAAGATTTGTTAACCCGGTCGTTCACCGCACCTTCCGATGTGGAAGGCCGCTATGCTCACCGGAGCTGGGATGTACCAGCAACTTCACTAAACTCAGCTCAAGCTCGAGCTCTTTCGGTTACAATGATGGTGACTGACTCAACGAGTCTGTTATAACAGAGGATGATATATAATCTCCTAAACTACGCCGTTTAGTCGCTCCCCTTCGCCTCACGTGACAACCACATGTGCTCTTCCCGGTTTACTCATAATCACCCAAACCGGAATTCAATCCTCTTGATAACCATTGTACCGATACGCATATCTGATTAAGAACACCATCCTTCAATCTCTAACGACGTCGAAGCTACAAACTCTTATGGAAAGCAACTATATATAACATCTACCTAAAAGCATTTCCATAAATATTTAGGCTCTAACTTATAATCACTAAAGTGATATGAAAAGTAAAATAAAAAGAATAAAAATTAAAGTAGCAAAAAAAAGAAATGAATATAAATATTTATTGTTTATGTTCCTTGACGAATTTGATAAAAATAAAATTATCTATTATTTATTAAATGTAAATTAGTAGTAAAAAATATAAGTGACATAATTTATTTGTAAATTAATAAATAGTAAAAAAATAACAAAAATACACTATTTCCATTAATTCCTTTGATCACCATTTAAAACATTAATTGTCAAAAATATTTTTTATAATTAATGAAGTTTTTGACGGTTCCTTTTTATATTTCAGTTATACATCCATTGCCGCCCGAGGCATAAGGCACATAAACGGCATGATTGTGATACACACATTATGTGAAAATAAACAAAAAGATTTAGTTAGTTATTTGTGTGATGTATAGTTGTCTGAATTGAAATATAATCATATATATAAATATATATATATAAAGGTAACTAATCAAACCTCAAATTTAAATGGTACTATTTAAATCCTTGTAAAAATAGTAGTTTTTGGAATCTATAAAGCTTTATAAAAATTTGGAGGACTCCAAAATTTTAGTTTTTTGTAGGTGAACTGAATATGTATTATGGTTTTGGTTAAACCATTTTAGAATCTTATCTAAAACTATGTAAATTGGATTATTTTTTTAACTAAAGGACTGCCAAAATATTTTCAAATATTTTAATAACAATATATTTCAAATCAGTTTATCGAATAACAAGTTTAATAGTATTTAAATAACAATAAACATTATTTTAATACAAGCTGCCTTAATTAAATTTCAATTGAATAAAGCTCCTTAAAATTGTTTGGAGATACTTTAATTGAACTATCTATACGCTTGGCGATGTCAGAAAAGCTTGATTATCCAGTAGCTAACAATGGAATATTACAAAATAAGAAACATAAATAAGAATAAAATTAAAAAATAGAAAAAGGCAAAAATAATAAAAATATAAATATTAATGGAAGTTTGGCGAAGATCCTGAACTCAAACTAAAACTCTTAAAAAAATGATCCTAAGGGTCATGGGTTCGAAACCTCCCCAACTCAGATTTACCCCAACGTGGGCCACGCGGATATGGGTCATGCTTTCGGCCCATTTGAATATCCGGAGAGAGGGTCCATCCGTGGGCTGCACCTCCCCTTGGGGATTAGTCTGGGCCTAAGGCCCGGGATACCCCCAGGTTAAACAAAAAAAAAAAAAAAAAAAAAAAAAACTCTTAAAAAAATGATTTCAATTATCAGTAGGTGGTGGAAAAAAAATTTTATGGAAGGTGTAGATTTTTTTCACATTTTTTTAATTTTGTTTTGTTTTTCTCATTGATCTTACATAACGTTTTAATTGGTGCTAAGAACTGAGATGAATTTAAGAATTCACAGTAGCAGTATGAACAAAATTTAGTATTCTCTTTAACACTGCTTAACGTATCAACGCAACATAACAATACATGTCACGTGCGTGGCATTCCTTAGTACACGTCACTGCAGTTACGAGGCGAGCTTTGACTAGACTCCGGATGCGTCAAGAGACAACATATCTCTCGATCCCCCTCTCATACGAATTATCTCTTGACCACTTTCTTCTCCTTGTGTTAGCTTTAGCAAAGTTATTAAAAAAAAATCTTTCTTTTTTTTGGCTAAACTAGGTATTACTAATTATGACAAACCAGATACTACTTAACTAACATTTAGTATATGTAAATCTGTCCCGCTGCCAATAAGGAAGTTCATTAATTAAATTCCCCCATTTTCTTTTTACGCCTAGCTAGTATGAGGATAGAGATTGGCGACGTTCTAAGTTAATTGGATTGCACATTTTCGCGGGGCTAACTTTGAAACTAAAATACTTATTGTTTAGAGAAGAGTCTTATGCTATCGCGTGAGGTTGCTTTACCTGTTTTCTTCCCCAAAGTTGTTATAAAATCTGCAATAAAGAAATATTTTCAGAGGAATTGTTGGTTATAACTCTTACGTACTCTTTAGCTTTTGCATGCATGGCCTATATCTCAAAAAGGTGCAATTATTTAATTAGGGTTTGTTTTAACAACACGATCCATCTTCTTTTCGTATATATACGGTGTATATACGGTCAGAGACAAACATTACGTGCGTACAAATAAATCTGGTTATACGAAGGACACGTACTTGCCTTGTACGTATTTTAAACACACGTGTGCGCCTTTGTTACTCGCCTTCTCCACTAACTCCTTTCACATTCGATCGCTTGAAGGATAGTATTTTCTTTAAGAAAGAGGGTTGTGACCATTTTTATTTCCTCCTTTTTCTAACAAGTGACAACAAACACATCGTCCACGTATGATCTGATCTCGTAACGCCGTATTATCCCACGTGTTTACTAGTTAAAATTGTATTACGCTTCAAACGTGCGTGGATTAAAAAGTATCTGAGTCGATCTTAAATATTTTTGAATTTATGGTCATCTTATAATGCCTTTGTAGTTGTAAGTTGACATTTCGGTCTATGTTTAGAACGAAAAATCATGCAATTATATCCTATAAATCGTATTTTTCCCCCCACTTCACAAAAGTAAAAGGGAATCCAAAGATTCAGAGTCATGTAATAAAAGAAGAGACGTGGCAAAAGGAAGAGAGAGACGTGTACCACAGGGAGGGAACAACAAAATCTGTCTACAAACTTCCCAGCAAAAAGTGGGCCCCACCTCCTAACAGCTTTCCCTCTTTAACTGATTCGATCTTCGTTCAGTAGAGTGAACGACTGGAATTCTCAGGGTCCTACCTTCAATTTTACTTTGAGTATTTAGCAAATTAGGTATTTTTGAAATTATAATTAGCAAAACATACTAATGGATACCAAAGATGATGTACAACAAGTTGAAACTCGAAATGAAAACATAAAAATCTGTAAGCTTTGTAAGGAAAGACGAAAAGGTAATTATACGTTTTGGCTATATACATAGTACGATAAATACAGTCATTTGTAAATTCGTATATGTATTTGATATTTGCTTAGAAAAAAATCAAATTGGATTGGATTGAAGATATACGTAAAAACTACTGTACTTCATTCTGTCGTATAATTTATCTGTGATATATGTATTGTGAGTAAATTAAATGAGTAGCTAGCTTGAAGTTGTTGGAATCACGTGGTGGCCTCACCAACAATCAAAGCGACATAACCGTGAGAATTAGGTGACATAAGGGAAGCGAAGGCATGTGATACGGCGGCGAGAGTGGTTATGGAGCATGGGACGCCTTTACTTCTCTATGGTTGCCAATGCCACGTGTTGACACTCTCTTATTTTTTCCTGACCTATCTTAAATTTACGGTCATCATCTAATTTGAAGAATCGTGTCAATCAAAATCGTACCGTCTTGTAAAAGATGTCAGCTGAAATTAGAATGTGATGTAGCATATCATTAGGCCTACGAACTAGCTATGAAGCCATGCATTTTGAGCATTAGACCACGCATGTTGAAGCCGAAAACGTAGTTTGCGTGTGTGTTAGGGCAACATACATAGTAGCTACTATTTTTGTTGCTAAAAGCATAGTAGCTACTTTGGTAACCATTAATTTAATATCTTACTATTTTAAGGTGGCTAGATTTTGTTTCTTTTGCTTTAAGGTAACTAAAGTAATAATAACCCTAACTCAATACATTTATTTTTCTCCTAGTAAGTTTATCTTAATAAGCTTGAAAGCCAGTTCTTAAGAAAATATTATCACAAGCTCCGGAAAATTATGCACCAGTGCATGCATACATGACTTCTTGTTGGAACGATAAAATAAAAATAAAATAAAAAATATTGAAGAAATCACTAAATTCATATGAATTATTTCCCTTCTTTTTATAGTTGACAAAAAATAGCACAGATATTATTTTGACACCTTTCACCCCAATTTTAAACTCTAGCCTTTGGAAATATCAACGACTTTTTGAATATTCATTATATTTTATATATTTTATTAATTTTTGATTATCAATAAAGTACATATCAAATTTTACATCAATTTATACAAATTAGAGTTTACTATCTTTCTAGAAAGCCACCTAGTATGCCAGCACATAAAGTTGTGTCTTGAGAGTGCGGCACATGTCTAAGAGAGCAAAACTCATTGTTTCATCTTTTTTTGTATAAATGTTAAATTTATTCCAAAAAAAAAGGTTTTTGCATCCTAAAATGCTGACAAGAAACTGGGATCTAATTTTCATTTACATTAGAAATAAGCCAAGAAATCAGTTGTTTGGTCTTGAAGCTAGCCAATTGTGAAGCCCCTCTTCGAACCGAGGGTCTCCCAACCTTCATTATTATTTTGACAAGAAACTGGGATCTAATTTTCATCCTAAGATGCTGACAAGAAACTGGGATCTCATTCACATTTACATTTGACTTATATTATTATTTTGTAATTGAATTAGATATTTTAAATAAGAATAAATATACCATAATTATTGTGTTATCTTTTAAAATTTAAATGTCAAATATTCATTTATACTACGGCAAATATAAAATTAATTGAAAACATAAGAATAACAAAGTTTAATTTAAACACTAAAAATTTAAATTACAAAAGCAAAACTAAAAACACTAAAAATCACGTAAAAGAAGATAAACTTTTAAAACTTAAATGTAAATAAATATCTAATAATCGATCAAGATAAATACATATAAATTTAAATGGTGACCAATATAATGAGTGTAAATAGTAAATTTTTGTTCTTTACAGTTTACATCATTTTCAAGAAATATTTGTTATGATTCCTCAACTTTCTTTTATATTAAAGGATATATTCAAAATTGATTAAAAAAACAATTACAGATTAAAATTATTCTTTATCGAATTGAGGAAGAAATATAAGTAATATGCATTCTCATTCATTTTTTTTATTCTTCTTCATTTCCTTCTTCTTTTAATACCTATATTTTTTGCCAGTCAGAGAAATTAAATAGTAAATATTTGTTCACTTATTTTCATTAATAAAGTATAAGTTAAATAAATATAAGAGTAAAGATAGATACACGTAAAATATAAAACAATATAAAAACCAATATATTACATAATTTGAATTATTTTCTTTTAATATAATTATATGTCAAATAGTATAATATTTATTCTACTATCCTAGTGTGGTATATTATAGTGCAATATAACTGCGCAATAGAATTCATTATATATATATATATATATATATATATATATATTAAGTAATGATAAATTTTATAACTTAATAATATATTAAAAAAATACAGTGTTGAGCTAAAACTACATTAAATGGTGTAGTTTTCAATAACAGAATGTTATGGGTTCGACATTCTCTAGTGGCTTACAATTACTAGGTATATAAATAGCTCTTTTTTTGGGTAAACAGTATATAAATAGTTCTCTACTTTTGATCTTCCAGGCTTTTAAAAAAGCTATCTATGAATTGAGATTGATGTTGAAATCTGAAGGCATGTCACCATGTTTCCATGCACTCCTCTTTCTCCATATATTTGTGAGATTTCTGGTTACAAGGGGGTTTATTTCATTTCCTTGTACATTTGTTATTTAAATTATACATGATAGCATCCCACTGCGACTAAAGTGAAAGTCGAAGAGAAGTATCATTATTAAAATATGCTTTTCCTCTTTCCTTTAAGAGAAGCAAACTAACAACTAAAGCTTTTGGATATGTGTAGATGGACGAAGAAAGTATGTGTAGATTTTGATAGAGGAGAAATCTAGTAACAAGGTCTGTAGAGCTGGTAGTCTAACAGGTATATAAATTTTATATTATTTGAGACGTATCCTATTTGTGCACAAACAAATGTCAAATCTTGTCTGCTTCCATGATTATTAGACATTCTACAAGGTATGTGAATCATCGAACTTTTCTTGTATAAACTTGTGATCTGGTAAATAAAACTAGCAGCACGCTAGTGCATCTTTACCCTTTTATCGGTTGTCCAATAATTCGTAATTTAGTATGCGCATGTATAAAGGATTAACAAGAAAAAACGAGTGTTACAACGTAAATTAGGAACAATTACTTTATTCTAAATTTTGTAGAATATGAGCAATTTTTTTGTAGAATATATAATAAACAGTAAAACAATAATCTACCGAAGATTATTGAAAAGTGATGTCAACTTTTAGATTTTTTAAATGTGAATTTTAAAAATATCTTACATATATTAGATTAGTTGCTATTATTGTTTAGCGCTAAACTATTATCACATGTTATGATTTTTTTTTAAAAAGTGATTAGGATAAGTGTTGTAAGACATGTACATATACAGTAGAACCTTTATAAATTAATAATGTTGAAAATTTAAAATTTATGGAGATACTAATTTACAAAAAAATCTTATTTAGATTTTTATATTAGTATATATTTATTCTAAGATAAGGAATATATTTGATTTTAGTGTATGAACATTAATTGTTATTTTTCAAATTTGACATTTATATTAATTTTATATTATTTGGTGTATATAATATATATTACATAAAACTTAAATGTGGTTTTATATATAATATTACAAATCTTATCAAAAATATACTAAATGTTAAGAAAATATAAATATAATGCAATTGTGAATATAAAACAAACAATATATAATAGATTTTTACTTATATAATATATGTATACATATAAAGTATTAATTTATAATTTTAACGAGATCATAAACTTACATAAAATTTTTTAAAAATATATTATTTTAAGATTTTGTGTTTAATTTTGAACCGGAATAAATTGAAATCGATAAAAATTATTAATTTATCGAAATTATTAATTATCGACTATTAACAATTTAACATTGATGTTTACTGTACGTTCATATTTTCCAACAGAATATATAATTCAAAAAAGTAACTAAATCGGAAAAAAGTAACGTCGTGACGGAGAAACTGCAAAAGGAAAAAAAAAGGATAAAAAGAAGTAACCGTTGTAAAATTTCGTTCATTGGCTGATTCTTTACGTTTGACCTCTCTCCGCTCGTCTCCTATTCATAAGTTCAGCCTCAGTTTGTTACCCCAAATCCACACTCGCTCTTCTCTTCACGTGAACTCCACCCTCTCCTGCCTGAGAATTTCGTTCGTGACACGCGCTGAGTTTCGCAAATAAATAAACATTTTACACGGTGGAAATAATTAATCGCAGTTAGTTTTTTTTTTTGGTTTTTTCCGGAGTTAGTTTCTCTAATTCTTTTTTTTTCCAGTTTAATCCTCATCCCCTAAACCGTTTCAAGAAATGGATTATAAATTAAAGATCCATTCTTGCTTCTGTCCGCAAGTTTCTTCTTTCTCTGTTCTCCATCGATATAAATATTCGTGCGAGAGGGATTTTTAAGCTACAGAAAAAGGCTAGAAACTGGGTCAACGACGTTTTGACCGGGTAATACAACAAAAGGTACAGGGTTAAAAGAGTCATTTAAACACACTCGCATACGTATGTACGCATGGAGAAGAGAGATACAACTCAACCACTTTGTATATTTATAAGCCAAGAGATCAACGAAATGGAGATAGAGAGATAAGGGGACCAGAAGCGTTAGATAGACAGAAAGAGAGAAAGAGAGTTTTGTAATCCTTCAGACACACACAGAAAGAAGATTATGTTGCCCGTAAGAAAACCCAAAAGAGTTTTTTACTCCACCGACGCCGGAGACGGCGTCTCTACGCCGGGAAGGAAACGACGAAGATGTTTCTCTTCTCCCGTATCCAAAGCCGGACCTGATTTGCTAGATACAATCCCTGACGATCTTGTTGTTTCTATCCTTCGTAGACTTGCTTCTACATCTCGATGTCCTGCTGATTTCATCAACGTTTTAATGACGTAAGCTCTCCGGTTTAATTCCTTTTAAATTTTCATTTTCGGACAAATCTCTTTTGTCTCTAAATGTTAGCTGGTTTGTGTAACAGATGTAAGAGATTAAAAGGTTTAGCTACGAGTCCTCATGTTCTGTCGAGATTGTCTCGGAAAGCGATTGCTGTCAAGGCTCAGAATTGGTCGGAAGCAGCTCACCGGTTTCTCAAACGCTGCGTCGACGCCGGAAGTATCGAAGCTTGCTACACTCTCGGCATGGTTAGTTTGAAAAATGAAAATTTATTACATAAAGTTTTTTTTATTACATAAACTCTTTGTCTAACGTTTTGTCTTGTTTCTACTTTTGGTCTACAGATTCGATTTTACTGTCTGCAAAACAGAGGAAACGGCGCGTCCCTAATGGCAAAAGCCGCGATTAGCTCCTACGCGCCTGCGTTATACTCCTTGGCCGTGATTCAGTTCAACGGAAGCGGCGGTTCCAAGAACGACAAGGATCTCCGAGCCGGCGTGGCTTTGTGCGCACGCGCTGCTTTCTTAGGACACGTCGACGCGCTTCGCGAGCTCGGTCACTGCCTCCAAGACGGTTACGGCGTTCCGCAGAACGTCTCCGAAGGTCGGAGATTCCTCGTTCAAGCCAACGCTCGCGAACTCGCCGCCGTTTTATCCTCCGGGACCGAAACTCGGTCGTGGCTCACTTTATCTCAGCCGCAGATTCAAACCCGCGGCTGTCCGTTGCTGAGTGATTTCGGATGTAATGTTCCGGCGCCGGAGATACATCCGGCGAATCGGTTTTTAGCGGATTGGTTCGCCGTACGCGGCGGAGATGCTCCCGGAGACGGGTTGAGGTTGTGTTCTCACGGCGGATGTGGACGGCCGGAGACGAGGAAACATGAGTTCCGGAGGTGTTCGGTCTGTGGCGTGGTGAATTACTGTTCACGCGCTTGTCAGGCTCTTGATTGGAAGCTCCGGCATAAGGTGGATTGTGCTCCGGTGGAACAAGATGCTGCCGGTGGTGACGGAGAAGGTAACGTTCAGATTGAGGGAGACGTTAACGGTGATAACGTATTGGTGCCCATGAGTTAACGGCGAACAAGTAACGGCTGCTTTAATTAGACGCGAAGAAGATGAGGTAAACGAAGCTTTGTTTAGTTTCGTTTTTTGTTTAATTAGAGGAAAGATTAGGATTAAAATATTACCAACGGTTAGATGTGGCGTTAAAAGAGTAAATTTTGTATTCTAATCGATTGTAAAGATGAGTAGTATCAATGAACGGCTAGAATGTTGTTTTCCTAAAAAAAAATTATGTTAAATTTATTTAGTTATACTTTTCTTCTTTTATCTCTGTGTACGTAATGTCGTAAGGAGCTTACTTTTCTTCTTCTTTGGAGAGTCCGTTTCACAAAATAGAGTGGAAATTTATATCTCGTTCAATCGTTGAACACATGAAAGATGTTTCCTTATCTATGCAAATAACACAATAAAGAAAGCATACAAGGAATTAAGAAAACATGCAAGATCATGCACGACCGTCTATTAAAATACGATATGAATGCTAGATCATCTCATTAACATGCGAACATGGACACAGAGCGAGGATTTGGAAAATCTTGATCAGTATCAGCAGTCTCCTATTTTGTCGTGTATTTTGCTGTTCTTCACGACATAATTTGGTACGTCTTAGGCTGAACCATTTGGAAACCAGTTGTTAATTGGTTAGACTTAGGTTTATCTGGTACCAAATAAACCCGGTCATCGTTCGGTTGGTCTGGACCGGGACATCGGGACACTTGCAGCAATGTAAACTCTATATACCACATATCCACGATTACGCTTACATTTACTCTCATTATATTTGTGAAAACCATATTTATATATTATGTCTTCACTAGAAAATATGCAAACTCCTTTTATTCATGGATCACTGTTGGCAGGCATAGAACAAACAACGTTTTCAGACTTTTGATCAGATCTCATGTTCTTGTTATACTGAACGTTGCGTTGTTTCATAAGGCATGGTACCTTATATCGAAATTTTCTCATCATGTTTATTGTTTTGCATGAGATTTGTCACCTAGTGTTCAAACCTGATGACTGATGTATACTGTTTTTCAGCAACGTCTGAGAGTATTTTCCAGTCAATGTATATAATTAGGATAGAGCAAAGTTTTCAGAAAATTGTAGACTGTCGCTTTACATTGTCGCGTCCCACATAATTGTTTCATATCAGATACAAATAATAACTTATTAGCAATACCGCTATAGATTCTGGCGATTGGTACTAATGTGGCAATAGTAAATAAGCACACATGCATATGTCCGGTGTCCCACTCATATTTGAGCAATGTGACATGACGGAACGGACCGAACGGTCGATATATAGCAAACTCTGAAAGCAAAAAAAAAGGAAGTCTGGATATGGCCGCCGTAAGGCAGAGTAAACATGTTGACCAATTTAAAAGTTTACACGTATAATTGAGAAAATATTGTGAATATAGGTACGAGAGTTGAAAGTATACCCCCAGATCTTCATCATAAAAAGGGTATACTTCCATATATTGGATATGCTTTCCAAGACTGTTGTATCTCGGATTGTTTTATATAGTGATGCTTCGTCACGAAAATATCTATAAAAAACTGTCTTCAAATCTAAAACAATTATGGGTCAAAAGAAGTTTCATTATAGATTCCTAATGATTTGTTTGGAAGTATCACAATGATACTGTTTGTGTAGCTTGGGTATCTTAAGACCAAAGTTAATGTATGGTTTCCTTAAGAGATTCTTCAATCATAGTATATCTTACCCATGTTGTACGCGGTATAATTTAAAAATTTTGTATTATTACATGGTACGTAAATTATTTTTAAAATATATAGAACTCTATCAAATTTCAAATTATTTTGTGAATGTGGTGTTAGCTGTTGACAGCTTTTGGCTGTTCATAAGTAACAATTAGGGCAGTTTATTGTTCTTGAGTTATCAAGTGCAGTGCGCCTTTTACCAAAAAAAAAAAGTGCAGTGAGCCATTGCCACTAAAGTTTTATATTGATATTTTAGCAATATTTTGAACCTGATAAATCCAGAGCACTTCATAAATCATTGAACTGACTGCGGGTGAATTACGAATCAATAAATTTTAATATATAACCGTGGATCCTTGTCGGCGTGACACTGAAGCGCTCTTAGTTTCCCCTATGATATAAGTTCGCAGAACATTGGATTCTCTTCAGTATCGAGTTCAAGATTACTTTTATTATTGATAAATAAAGAGTGAAAAGATCCACTACATTTTTTCTTCTAATGAACTGGCGGGTTTTCTTTTGATATTTGGCACTTCGACGTGATACACAAACTACATTACAACTAATGAGAAAAAAAAAGACTTCTGATGAGATGAGGGACACTTTGAGCACACCTAATTAAGATTTTGGGTATATACAAAATCCGCACGACAATAACTATAGACACATGAACGTGTCTTGATAATTGAGATTTAGCTTTCAAGGTAAAAGTTGTAACTTAAAACTGAATATTGTAGATACTCATACCAGCAGGCAGAAGTTAATGATTAAAAATAGTGATTAGACTATAAATTTAAGATTAATGGCTGACAAAGCATCATGGGGTCTGCGATTACATAGCTCTCTTTCGCTTCATAATTTCGTGCCTTTTTCTTTTCCTTTCCCCTTTTCGTAATTAAATCAGGGAGACCGGGAAATCCTCATTGCAAATCGAATTTTGGATTAGCAGAAAGTAACGTCTGATTTGAATAAATGTGGACCCTCTTTGATACTTCATTTTCTCCATAAGCACAATATTAGCATAAACAAATCTTTGATTTTGTTGCCCCATCATCATTGGTTTACACTTTAAAGTTTGCGATCAAAATTTCTTATTGCATTTATTATTTTAGCACTAAACTACCCATAAACACACAATTTGTTGGTAATATACTTTAAAAATATATCTTTCATATGCACAACTAAATCTCGAAAGTTTGCATTTTATACAAAACTAGTATTCTACCCCGTACTACGTACGGAAAAAGAAAATGATTGCAATATTATGTTAAAATAGGGGAAGATATTAATCGGATGGTAATAGTATGATTTGTAGCAGAAATTGATTTGTAGTAAATGTACAAAAAAAATAATAATCGGAAGAAAACCAAGTAAAATACGATACTGCTTTTAAATAAAGGTTAGTAGAATACCTGTAGTTTTAGTTCTGGTAATAGTCTTTTCGGCAGAGAGATTTTCTACTCCTTCCACCTCTTTTGAAATCTGCATAGTCATTATTTATTAGCCATGTAACATAACTTCTACTAAAATGCAAAATAAATAGAGATTTTTTGAAGACCAACATATAAGAGACAGAGACATAGAAAACTTTGAAGTAAAACAGCCTTGTGTTGTGTGTGTATTTACGATGAGTGTTTGTTTTAGCAACACGATAAAGATTAGTCTCGTTTCCTAAATTATCACCAGCACACAAAATAAGCATTTCCAGTAAATTAAAAATTGATATAATCAAGCTTATAAATAGAGAACTGATATAATACAATTTGAAAATATTCATGTTATGACTTATTTTTTTTCGTTTATCTTATCACCCGATATGTAGCTTTAGCTAATATCTTAAAAGCAACAGAGGAAAAAGCAATAATTAGATTAGAGGAGAAAAAAAGGTTTTATGAAAAATTAAATTTAACATGATGCAAGTTAGGAATTGAGCATGCAGAGGTTAATGTTTTTAGAGTTACTAACATGGACTTTAACTTACGTCAGCCAATATAGAGTACGCTCACCTTACCCGTCCATTACGCCAGAGATTCTGTTGATATGGATCAAAAGTTGTATATCGATATTGTGGATACGCCAGTAAAAGTTTTTGATATATCTGTTTAAAAATTGATATTTAGTCACCATTTTGGAGAAAGTTAGAAGCTGTTAGACAGAATTTAGGAATTGACAATTTCCGAAAGCAATAGAGATGAAGTTAAGAGTGGGAAAGAAAGATTAACGATTTCAAAATAGTGAGATCGTGGTTTAGTGTGAGAATTTTTAGAATTTTTTATTTTTTTAAAAAAATTTAAAACATTTTTTATGTGTCAAAATTTGATTGGTTGTACGACTTGTGCTTTAGTATATAAGAGATTTATAAACTAGTAGAAGACATTTTAAGTAACTTTAGTGATGCGCTCCAAATATCTATTATATTAAAAGAGAAGTCATGACTTCTTATTCATGTGTGATTTTTAAGAAAATGGACTCTCACTAGAAAACCACTAATTTAATTATATCATATAATTCTCATCACTAACCGAGAA